>JAWWMW010069473.1:0-14568 GCA_035048345.1 Echeveria elegans | reverse complement strand
TATATGATCAATCCTTACAAATGGAACTCAAATGGTCAAATCATGTACCTCTCATGACAGTCAGTAGCTTTAAAACAGTCTATCCTTATAAATCAACCATTAAGGAGAAAAATTACTAAATTAGCACCGAGTATAATTACCGTACCTTATTCTGCACTTGGCTTAGCACCCCAAAGGCATAGATTGATGGTGTTTTGTGTTCATACGCATTTGCAACAGCACCAACCCCCAAAGGGAAGCAACTAGATGTAGATTATGGAAACAAAGAAACCAAAATATGGAAAGAAAGAAAGAAAGAAAAAGACTTACAAGGTCTACCCAGTAATCCAAACATTTTCTCTTCTCCTTAGATAGTTTTCTCTCAAGCCGTTCCCCGAAACTTCAACAAATGAACAGGTTAAACTACACGGGACTTGCAATCAATATTGCATTGCCCACCTTCACTTAAACACAATGTTTATACCAAGGATTTCCAAAATCTAACATGGATCATGATGGTACCGTGAATAATGTTTACCTGCTGGAATATTCCATACTGATAGCGCAGTTCATAACTGTAAGATACGGACGTGAAATACCATTACCAAGAGTAGCACCCGATTCATAGGTTAAGTAAAACAGAGCTAAAGTTAACTAGCATATAAAACTAATAGAAGAACAGATTAGTAACCTGGTAAGCTTCAAAGTTATTGAAACTAAATAGCGACATGGGCTCAAAATGTCCTCCTGGAAACTACACATCTCATTCCTCAGAAATCCATCCACCGCTCAAACATCGGGTCACGTGTATCTGTATTCCAAAACAAAAGCATTCAGTAAAGTGAGCACAAAATATTATAAATTTTATTCTCTCCCGGGCAATTATGAAACAATTTTTGCAGAATCTCGCTAGTGAAGTAATGAGCTATTGTCTTGGTATTACTTCAAACTATTTCCAACTCATTCACAGTTCCCACCAGTAAATATCATCGTAAGAAGGACCATCCTTCATCAGCACAAACATCCTCTCGTACTTCACTCTCATCACCAACCCAACCTCCCTCCCACCCCCTCAATCATCTTTTACCCCTCCCTATCTAACCAAGGTCCACGCAGCGCCAATTTGTACCGTCACTTGGCAACACAGAAATCTACAACGATATTTTACATACACAACAAAGTGGGAAACAAATTGAATTTATAGAAAAATTATACGTAATTTGTATTTTCAGTCCCATACATTGACCGTGAATGCGAATGCGCCATAGCTGCAGAAAAAAGGAGATAAACATCAGTTTTTTATCAACATGGAGAGGAGTGGCTACTTATAATGAATGTTTCAGACCGTCATATGACAGTAATTTTTCACAGAGTAAACAGAGCTCTTTGAGATTCACTTCAGCCAGCAAACTCAAATTGTTTTAATTATTTTGTATATTTTTAATAAGCTCCTCATAATTTTTAAAATTAAAAACCCCAAATCACAAATACGACACTCCGACCACGGATCGGTCAACACCCGCACATCCAATATAAATCAAAAGTTATCAACAGAGGAGTGTGGCGGTACCTTAGCGAACGTAGATGGTGGCGGTACCTTTGCGTTGGGTAAAGATATATTGCATGTTTTAAAAGGTTAACTGCCTCATGTCTAAAGAATAGTTTTTGAACATGCATGCATGTTATTGTTAAGCTGAAAATACAAAATCAAAATCAACTGAATGTGCACCGTTTTTGACAATATCCCTCTGCTGCTCTTTAACTTTGAATCACTTGAACATTTTTTTCCCTGGGACGAGTGAGACATAAGAAATATATTTCGAACTTAAGCTCATAAGGAGACACTTCCATAGAACTTCAGTAGCCTTTTGGGTCTACGTGTAACAACTACACTGGCAATTTCTGCTAATTACATGAAATGGAAAATGCATGATAAATAATAAACCGCCAGAAGATGCAAAATGCTCAAAACTACACTGGCAATTTCTGCTAATTACAACTCACAAACAAGAATGTGAGTACACCGCATTCATTAAGCAACTGTCATTTCCAACACATAGGACTACAACGACAAAACATACCTTTGGTTTGGTATCATCACAAAATAAATACGACATTTAACCAAACTAGATAAGAGTCAAATATGAGATTAAGAGTGATATCATTCATCACAAGATAACACCATCGAACGAGAAAAAGAAAACTCGAACATGTCATCGTAAATACCACAAAATAACTAGCAACCTCGGCCACATTCAGATTTCATTCAGAAATGTCAACTGAAACTAAGACCAAAATAAGACACTTGATAGTTACTACTAAAATATGGCATTCTCTATATAACAAATCAAACATAAGATATATCATATTAAAGATAAAAGCTTCGTAAAAGAATAAAGATTCTGGAATGAAAAACTTAATTTTATGTCATCAAGGACGGGTTTATAAGGAAAGGAGACTGCCTCAGTTTACAACGAGTGCATGAAATTGGTGCTCGAAATCAACAAATGAAACCGACTGGGTCGGTCTCGTAACCTGGTTTACGGCATAATGGAATGCAGCGATCTGCAGGACTGAACCGTGCTTTATATATATGTTTCAGTCGAACCTGTTAGAAACAAGAAGGTAAAGTCTACTGTCTACGAGCACCATAATTACATTGTGCATGAAATCGACTACCTTATTAACACACCAAACCATGCTCGCAAATATGATTAGTGATTTTGAAACTAAGAAATTCATGGACTTCGTGAAACAAAGACCTAATTCAAATAAATAAATACAATTGAAGATCATCTAATAATATATGAAACTACTTTTTTAATGAAATTATAACTCGAAACCCACTACAGTAGGGAAACTAGTAGCATTAAGATAGAACCTGGTAATCATAATCCTACCATTCCAACAATCCTCTTTGTACCCTTACATTGTGCACTCCTGCAAGCAAACTCTTTAAGTCATTTTAACTCCAAGCATACAGTTAAATCAATATATCTTACAAATGACAACATTCAAAAACAACTCTAAACAATTTACAAAAGAGGAGTAAAGTAGAACACTGTCATACTTTTTTTTTTTTGATTGATTGATAAGTGGCAATTAGAGTACAAGATACACGCATCAAGTACATTACAGACATATCGGAGCACAGGCCAAAGGCACCACCACCAACTCCACTAATGCTCACGCAATAATGAATATCAATCAACCCCATCACGGTCAACGAACTGATCAACTTCCGCCCATATCAGGAATAGAAGAAAACCTTCCCACCCAAGTGGGAAAAAATAACCAACTCCAACACAGGATGTGAGGAGAATAACAGAGCTCCCACACTACCGTGGGGAGAATACCAACAGCTAACCATCCACTAAGAAAAGCTAACTAATTAAACTAAATTAATAACTAGAACCAGCCGCCTAAACGAGCTAACCTAAGGTAATTTAGTCTAATCTAAGCTAAACCAAAGCCGCCGACAGCCAAGCCAACAACCTTGCCGGAAGGAGCAACAATCCGAACAATGAACTGTGCAAGCCAAGGCTGAGCTCACAAAATCGTCACCCACGCCAAAACCCTTCAGCCAAGCAGAACAAAGAAGAACCTCATCCGGTCTAGCCCGCTCGCCGCTCCAGACGAGGTCGTCGCGCCGACTTGCCGAGGGAGCACCGCCGAGACATGCGTCAGCCTCAGATCTGAAAGAATACCACCAATCGACCCTTGCGCTCCGCAGATCCGGAGGCCACTCGCACAGCTACAGAATCGGACCAGAATTCCAGATCCGGCGGTTCCGACCCACGACATGAGACAGCCACCACGACGATGCCTTTGAACCGGTTCTAAGCATGAGCTGCGAGTCAACCATCCCGGGGGAACTCAGTAGAAAGGCCGGCAGAGTTGAGGGTGGAGACATACGGCGGAATCCTAAGCTACGAAGAACTTACTAAAGAAACGGGGGAGGTAGAGGGTATCCACCTCCGCAGAGGGGAAACCCCCCACCCCGGAGAGCGATATGGTGGTCGGACGGTCTACTGGTTACAGGCGGAGAAAAAAGGAGAAGGGGAGTATCTGAAGGAGCTGAACACTGTCATACTTGTGTAACTGTGTGCGTATTAGTAAATGACAATCGCCTCATATAATACTCCTGTAAGAAAACAATGTAAAGACTACGTATTAGTACCTTCCACTCTTTTGTCAGATCCAAGTTCATGGACCAGTATGGCAGTATCACCTCCGTAGTGTGTGGATTGGTTCTCTGTCCTGGAGATACAACAGGAAATCATTAGCGAGAATGGGAAGAAGGAACAGAAAACAAAACACAATAAGTGGAAGTGAAAGTTGAATACCGACCTGTCTCATTCTGCCTTATTTTATACTATATACATTAATTTCAGAATAACACAAACTTGATCTGACAGAAAGATGCACGATTTCTTTTAGTAAAATCAAAGATTATAATTGAATACTTACACAATGAGAGCATTTGAATCCAAGACAGTATATCAGTACCTAAAAGATTAGGAACAAATCACGTTAATATAGAATGTGTGAATGCCTAACCAATCATTCAAAAAGTATGGAGCCGAGCATTATCGAACGCATAATGAGGCCATACTTGAATTGTCTCGTCACCCATTCGTCAACAACAAATAACTTCCATTATATTCGGAGAAAAACCCAACACCTAATTCAAAACTTGAAAACGGAGAACCTTAGTACACACCAAATGCTATCTTAAAGCAGGGTAGCAAACTTCAGGAACTGAAAATTTCAAAAGAAAATTAAAGAATTCAAGTATATAAAAAAAACCCAACTTTTGCTCGCCCTCCGGCACAGCGTGCAATCTTCAAATTACATCAACCAGGGCAACCTAATTCATCTTGTTAATATTAGCTACAAAATTACATCAACCAGGGCAACCTAATAAAGGTAGGAAAGTGAATGCAGAGACTTACAACCAGTTGGGTGGAATGGTAACCACAAAGTTCTTGAGATCATCCTTTGCGTTGGGTAGAGAAATATCACATGTTTTTGGAAGGTTTAACTGCTTCGTGTCTACAGAAGGGTTTTTGAACGTGCGAGTATGGTATTGTTAAGCCAAATATTCAAATCAAAATTAACTGAATGTTTACCCTTTTGGTCAGTATCCCTCTGCTGCTCCTTCGTTTTGAATCACTTGATCATTTTTCCAGGGACGAGTGAGACATGAGAAACAGATTTGGAACATAGGCTCATTAGGATACACTTCCATAGAACTGCAGCAGCTTTTTGGGTCTAACTGTAACAACTTTGACTCATCAAGCAACTGAAAAGTCGAAACCTAAGGCATCAGACTCTGAGCAGGATTGTGCCTCCAAATTAAGTGAATTAAAGTGGAAAATAAATTAAAAATTCTATGAAATGTGAACTTAAATAATAAAACGCCAGAAGGTGCAATACGCTCAAAACTACACTGAAAATTTCTTCTAATTACAACTCACAAACAAGAATGTGAGTACACCATAGTCATTAGGCTACCATCATCTACAACAAGATAAATATGTTTTTTAGCCAAACTAGAGAAGAATCAAATATGGGATCAATAGTGATATCATTCATCACAAGATAAAACCATCAAAAGAGAACAAGAAAACTCGGACACGTTACCGTAGATACCACAAACTAACTAGCAAGCCTCATTCAGAAATGTCACCTGAAACTAAGTGCAAATACGACAGTTGACGGTTAGCACTAAAAGATGGGATTCACTAATTCACATATCGAAAATAGGCCAATTGGGTGAATCATATTAAAGATAAAAAGCTTATAAAAGGGCAAAAGATACTGGAATGAAAAACTTAACTTTGTGTCATCAAGAAAGGGTTCAGACTTCAAATCAGGACATCTTATATAAGGAAAGGAGACTGTCTCCACTTACAACAAGTGCATTAATTTAGTACGTGTTGGAAATCGACGAAAGAAACTGACTGGGTCGGTCTCCTAACCTTTACGAAAAGAACTTTTTCTTTCAACCGCAAATACGAAAAGAAACCCCCAATTTAATATCATTGAAAAATACAAAACTGGTACACCCAACCAAATGAAGATACCAGAAGAGCTTAGGGCACATGCAGATACTAGAAATATATAAATGACTATTAAGTAATTGCAAACAAGTTGAGTTGTTTAAACATTAAACTGATAGTGGCTAATGAGAGAATACCTTTCTGTCACCATCAGGTACACTATGGTAGTATGGTTAGCTTAGGGTTGATCCCAAATACTGACTATTTATGACTAGCAACTTTTCCCAAAATACTGACAATTTATGACTAGCAACTTTGGTGCATAAGAATGGAAAATGATTAGTGCAGTGTGTAAATTTTTTAAAACGCCCAGAAGCCCCTCGGTTGCGGAGGGGTGTTTAGAGAACGAGGCAAAAAATTCGGCACCCCTAAACTCAGTTTGAAAAAAAGAAGCAAAACAGAGTAAAATAACACATCTACAACAAAGCAGGATCAATCACAGAAATGAGTATACCTGAATCCAGCCAAGGCCACGAGTAATATTTCCTGCTTTTTCTTAAATGGAAAATGAAGCGAGAAAAATAGGGTTAATCGAACGAACCACGTACCTGTGAGGATGCGAAGGCGATAATTCGCCGGAAACCCTAGACTAACGGAGATCTGTACCGGCAGATCCCATTCACGGAGGCCAACGGCGGCTCCACCGACCGCTTACGACGCCGAGTCAACGACGATGAGAATACAAAAAAAAACCCTAATTTTGGGTCACGAGTAATATTTCCTGCTTTTTCTTAAATGGAAAATGAAGCGAGAAAAATAGGGTTAATCAAACGAATCACGTACCTGTGAGGATGCGAAGGCGATAATTCGCCGGAAACCCTAGACTAACGGAGGTCTGTGCCGGCAGATCCCATTCACGGAGGCAACGGCGGCTCCACCGACCGCTTACGACGCCGAGTCAACGACGATGACAATACAAAAAAAAAAGCCCTAATTTTGTGATATGAAACCATTAGCACACTGTGTATTTATTTATAATATAAAGTATTTTAGTAGCCGTTGTTAGGTAGCGTAATATTTACGCCTAAAACTGCTTTGAGTTCACGCCACGCGGCATTGCGTTGGGCTCGGCCCATTAAGCAGAGAATAAGACGGTGACGGACCCAGTTTACGACTAAAACATTTGGTGAAATTTGAAGGTAGATAAAATCATAAAACAAATTAACGCAATATTTTAAAAATATTCTGAATGAAAATAAATATGTTAGTTTTTTTTTTTTTTCGATATATGATTAGTATCAAAACAGATACAACACTGTCATACAAATAGAAGAGCTTTGCCTCTTTTACAATATGAGAGCCAGGAAAGTAAAATCAGAAGAGAATTAATCGGTCAGGGGAGTATTGGTAGTGCATCTGAATGTTCCCATTTCCAGTGTTCCAACCTTGCCTTGTTTGCTAGAAAATCAGATATTCTGTTATTTTCCCGTAGGATATGAAAAACTTTCCAGCCTTTGTTTTCTTGTAGTAATTGCATCCCATTCTTGAGCATCTCCAAGCATTTATCAGAGCAAGCTTTCCCTGTCTGCAAACTCCATATAATATCAGTACAATCCGAAAGAAAATTAGCAGAGGCACATTTCATTACTTTAGCCATTTTTAAAGAGTGTATCATTCCACGCAACTCCTCCTCCATACATGATTCAGAGTTTACAGTAAACCCTGCTTGGCACCGAATTAAAATGCCTCCACAATGAGCCACAGTCGACCATCCTCCCTCCTTAGTATTTCTGGACCATGACCCATCCGAATAAAAGGTAACAGTTAAGCTATCTTGTAGCTTAGGAAAGAAATCTAAATAAAAACCCTTCATGTTTTTTATATCAAACTGTGAGATGGTATTAAACACCCTGTGACAACATGCACTGATAGTGAACCCTTTATTTCCATGGGCAATTTTGTTTCTGTTATACAAAATCAACCAAATACCCACATATATCAAACGAATAGTGTTTGGGTCTTCGATGGATAATATATACCACAATCTGTCCCCAACAGTCCACTGATCTGATAGCTCACTAACTTTAGTTTCCAGTCCCAAAGATCCCCACAAAGATTTTGACCACCAGCATTCAAAAAAGAGATGGTTTGCATTCTCATTTTTGAAACCACATACGACACATTCATTTTGAACTATACATCCCCTTTTTAGTAAATTGGCAGCCATCGGTAAAGAATTATGTATCAGTCTCCATGTAACCAACTTTATTGTATCTGAGATCTTCAATCTCCATAGTTTATTCCAGATTTGTTCAGCCTTTGATAAATCAGATATTTCTCCAGAATCAGACTGCCTTGTTAATATCCAATGTCTTGCCAAATCATACCCAGACTTTACAGTATAAATTCCTGAATCGGTTAGCTTCCATTTCCATTCATTCCCATTGACTAATTCCAAACCAGACTTGAAGATTTCCATTACCCCACTAATACTTTTCCATACAAAAGAATCTGTTGGCTTCGGTTTACTGTCTAGCAGGTGACCATTTCGAAAATATTTCTGCTTAAATACTATACTTAAAAGTAGCTGTGGAAATTTAAGAATCCTCCACAGTTGCTTCATCAACATAGCAGTGTTTAATGCTTCGAAACATTTAAATCCCAAGCCTCCTTGTATCTTCTTTTTCAGCATTATGTCTTTTTTTATCCAGTGAATAGCTCTTTCTTTGTTATCTCCATTCCACCAAAAATTCAGTGCTAAGGCAGAAAACTTATTGCACACAGCTTTAGGTAATTTAAAACATCCCATAGAATACAAAGGTATCGATTGTAGGCATGATTTAATAAGTATCTCCTTACTTGACCATGACAACTTCTTATTTCTCCAGTTATCAACTCTTTTGTGCAGTTTCTCCTCCAATCCTCTAAATGTTGTCTTTCTGTTATTACCAGTAACCAAAGGCATACCCAAAAATTGGGAAAGTAAATGAACATGAGACATCCCCTGAAATGCAGCAAAAATTTCAATCATATACTTGTCCACATTAGGAGTTTAGGACTTACCATAAATTCTGATTTTGTCACATTTATTTTTTGTCCAGCAAGTAGTTCATAGCAAGACAGCAGGTACCTCAGATTACTCACCATAATTATTTTTGAGGTGACTGAGTTTAATATTTCAAAATAATCTTGAATTTATAATTAGAGAGTCGAACCAAATCCCTCCCCTGAACTCAATTTCCCCAAAATTATTAGACGTATCTCATTCCAAATTAAGAATTTCAATTCTCAATCCCTTGTAGCATAATGAAATTTGTAAATTTCACTTAAAGATGATACTTCATTCATAATTGTGCATTAAACATCCGAACTGTTTTGCAAATATTTTACTTAAGATTATAAACTTTAATAATATATTCACCAATTGTTAATCGCACCCCCACCTCCCACACCCCCGCGGGTCCCACGATGAAATTGACCTAAATACCCCACACCCCCTTATCCGCACCTCCCAATTATTAATTCAATTATATATTGTACATTTTGTGTATAAATTATATTGTACATTCAATTATATATTGTACATTGTACATTTAATTCAATTATATATTGTACAAAAAAAAATTTGTGTATAAGCAACGGTTTTATAAAAAACCATTGCGTAAAAAAAATTTGTGTATAGGCAACGGTTTTATAAAAAACCGTTGCATATTTAATGTGTATAGGCAACGGTTTTAGAGAACCGTTGCGTATAGGTTCGTACAAAATTTTGTTTATGTAAATTCAAAGTTGAAATTTTTTTGGTGTCTAAATGATACAAAAGTAATCTCTATTTATAGATCTCGAAAAATAAAAAATATTGGTATGATTTTAATAAATTTATTTTTTAGTATTAATGGATTTAAATTGAAATTTTGCAATGTATAGGAAAGGACAATTCAGTAATTTTGTACATATGTTTTTTGTCGTGGGGGTGCGAATAACAGCTCCCTTTTATAATATACTTAAACCTTCACAACACATCAATCAAATGACAGAGAATTGAATTGTAGGTTAGTCCATTCAATCAAAAAATTGGATTTTTTACAATTTCATTAATAGTTCGGATCATGTATATAATATTCGATTTATAAAATTAATTTATTTCAAAAATATTTTAAAATATTATAATAATATTTAATTTTCAAAATGTAGTTCATTGACTACAAAATATAAATATGTACATATAATAATAAATTTATTTATTAAATTTGACTAATAGTAAATTTAACAATTAATTAATGATATAAATATTATTTATGAATAGCGCATAGTTTATACTGGTGCGTTTTGCAAATTATGAACAATGTGTCGGACCTTCAATCGTGGTAAACGAAGATCAAGTCATTATCCACTGGTGTGTTTGCCCTTATGCAATTCATTATTCCTCAAACCTCAAAATTATTAAGTGGAGAAATCTGTGTCTGTTAACTGGAAAAAAATGTATTTTCAAATGCGTTGTTTTGAAATGAATACAAGCATTACGACGTAGTTTTATTATTAAATATAATTGAGCCTACTATACCCTTTTTCAAATCAACATTATTTTATTTTGCTTTTGACGTCAAGTGCAGGTTTGGGGATCCTACTCCCTTAACTTAGACCCTATTTATAAAGACACTTTGAGAAAAATTTTGAAATAGTTTTAAGTTCATTTCAATTACCTTTTAAACTTAAAACTAAACTCAATTTTTTTTGGTGTTTGTAAACATTTCTCAAACTTTGATTATTAATCTCCTAACCACCTTCCCAATCCGACCCAATCGGACGGCTTAATTCGAAGAAATGTTGTGGGAAGGGTCGGATTTGTGGTGGTGAAGTCGACGGGTGAAAAAGTGTCGGGATTTGTGGTGGTTAAGGGTCGGATTTGTGGTGGTGAGTTGATGATGAGTCTGTCGGATTTGTGGGGATGTTGCGACAAGATGGGTTGCAGCGACAGTCAGTGGTGAGTTGGCGATGAGTCGGTCGGATTTGTGGTGATGTTGCGACAATATGGGTTGCGGCGAGAGTCGGTGATGAATCAGTCGAATTTGTGGCAATGAGTCAATTCGGAATTGTGGCGGTGTCGATAGGAGATGGTTGCGGTGGCAACGATACGAGATGGGTCGCGGCGAGATGGGTTTGACGGTGGCTGGATTGAGGCGACGAGGAATTCAACCCCTTTCCACAGTTTGTCCGATTCAAATGATGAATGGGTGAGGTTTAGGTTTGAGAATGGGTGAGGTTGAGGTTGGAGACGGTGGTCAGACTTGGGTTTGAGAATGGGTGAGATTGAGGTTGGTGACGGTGAATGGGTGAGGTTAAGGTTGGGGACGGTGGTCGGGTTTGGGTTTGAGAATGGGTGAGGTTGAGGTTGGGGACGGTGAATGAGTGAGATTGAGGTTGGGGACGGTGGTCGGATTTGGATGTGACGGAGGCGACGGTTGAGGTTTGAGAATGGCTGAGGTTGAGGTTGGGGACGGTGGATGGATTTGGGTTTAACGGAGGCGGTGGTGAAGAAAGGCGAAGCAGGTTGAGCGACGAGGTGTGGGAGTGAAGGCTTTTGGCGTAAAGAAGTTTTGAAAAGAAAAAAAAAAATCCAAACTCACCTTAAGAGAAGGGGCTTGAGAGAAAAGTTAATTCAAAATGATTTCAAAACTAAACTCAAAATTATTTCAAATGGGTTTATAAACAGGCCCTTAATCCCTTGTTTTCATTTTCTTTATGTTTTTATCATATCTTATTTGTATTGGTGATGAATTCCTTTTTTAAATCATACTCTCTCGTCTCACATTATATGTTTACCTTTTATTTTCACACATATTAAAAGATTTATGTATGTACAAAACTGTCATTAAGTGTATTAGAGTAACACATTTATTGTAAGTATTGAAAATATAAAATATACAATTAATGCATGAGTAATATTGTACATTATTATAATTTTATTCTTAATTAAGTAAGTGAACACATAATTTGGAACAACTCAAAAAGCAAAGGTGGATCTGTATTTTGGGATGAAGGGATACTATATTTTTATTTAGTTTGCATACATATTAAGAAAATCAATATTAACTCATATAAAATTGTGCACATGTGAATTAATGTAGAACATTTTTTTTGATTGCAATAGCTTCGTATTCATTGATTGATAAATGGTACAGAAGTACACGAATACTATGATCGAATACAATATTCCGATGAACGCTCAGGCCAGAGGCACCACCACAGAATCACTAATGCTCACGCACTAACGACTATCAATCAAGACCAAACAATAACCAACTCCCACCCATATCTACGGGGAAATAGAGAGCTTTCACACTAAGTGGGAAGACTAAGCAGCTCCCACACACTCATGGAGATAATTGACGAGTTCCCACACATACTCGAGGGGAGAATAGACGACAAGAAAATAAACTACCAGAAAATAAACTACGATAACACCGACACCAGCAGCCAAAAACACTGAATTCACGAGTAAGAGACGAAACCAGTCATGCGGGATCGAAACCGCCGACCGAAGCAAGAGCAGAATTGCCGAAAGAGGCCACCGCGCCGCCCCTTGCACTATGCCACAGCCGTCCGAACACACAAAGCTGCAGCGTTGCGAGGCAAGCAGATCAGAGCCATTCGAGCAATCTTAACCGTTTTCAATTAACGGTTGAGATTTGATAATCAAAAATTGATGTATTATTTAATACGTATTAAATTCTTTATTTATTTTAATTAAAAAATTAAAATTTATATCAACTGTTTGTTGACTTTAATCAACGGTTATAAATTCGTTCACCGTTTATATTAAAAAGAAAACTATAATATATTTCTAATAACTCAAAAAATACAATTACAAATGGTAAAAATATGTCATCTAGCAATTGCGTAATAAAAATCCATCTGCCAACATTTTTTGCGAGAAAAATGATAATTTTTGTCTTATTATAGAGAGAGCTGTCGAGGGCTCCATACCTTTGGCTTTAGCGTACATCACTGCTAACGTCCTGAGTAACAGATCCACTCTTCCTCTAAATCCTCCCAAAGACTCCATAATAAATGGCTCAAAAATAAGACCATTAGCTGAACAGGCGGCGTCATACCTATCAAAAAAATATGCTTATATTAGAAACAATCTCAATCCTAGCTAATAAAGAGGATATTACTGGAAATACAATTTTCGTTTTGATTTTTTTTATTTCACAAGTAAAGTTTACAAAGAAGTATAATATGAAACTTTTACCCATGTCAATAATTTTTCTCCGTCACTCGTATGGATTTTCTGCAAAAGTTGACATTATAGTATGAATTTTCTAAAATTACACCTTATTTAATGCTATTATGTATTTTTGTACTTTAATAAAAATCATACAAAAGCAAAGTTAGTTTCTAATGAATAAATGAACCTATAATGAAACAACTCAAAATGAAATATCTATATATATAATAGATTACAATCCACCACCACACAATAGTGACGAAATTTTTCGTCGCTGAATCAATTATAGAATACGATAAAATAGAAATAGGACAAAATAGGAATAAGAGAAAATATGAAAAAATACCCATTTAATTTTTTTTAAAATAAATAAATAAACATTCCGAAATTATTTTAAATTTAAAAATTAAACATTAAAATTAACAAAAAAAGCACTCATTTAAAATTAAAATTAAAAATTCATAATAGGATCATGACCATATAGTCAAATAGATGTTTTCGATTTTGCCCATACCTTTAATTTTTTAAGTTTAAATTACACAGACCTCAAAGGCTCAGACCACAAGCATCTGTTCCCCACATTCCCGTCGGGACGACGGGACAGCCACTAGTCTACTATATAATAGAGTAGGGAGGAATGGATCCATGGTTGACGGCTCAAATATGAATTTCCTAAAATACCCCTCTCTCTATCATTAATTACAAATGTGCAATTTTCCCTAAATTTAAAAATAAAACTAAAACCTAAAAATAATATAAAAGTAAAAATAAATTTAAATTTAAAATCAAAATCAAAATCAAAATTTTAAATTTTAAAATTAAAAATGGAACGGGTAACGTTGGAAATTTTGAAGGGAATCGAATGGAAACACGAAAAAAAATTGAATTTCTTAGAGATTTCTATAGCGAAGCGAGAAGGATCGTCTCAAAAAATTATCCTGGTCGCAACTTTGTCAGTTTAAGGTTGGATTTAGATCTGAACATTCAAGTTGGAGGCATGGGCATCTAAGACACCTTATTCGAAAAAGATTTATAAATTGAGACAACAAGCTTATTTTCCGTCAGGACGACGGGTGCACCGCTAGTTAAACATATATTATGGAATGTTGTAGATGATATTTTTGCTAAGCCTCAAATTTTTTGATACAATGCAACAACTAGCAGTAGTTCGATGGGTTGCTACATAGGGCACCACTAATCGCACCCCCACACTCCCACACCCCCCAGCGGATCCCAGAGAAATTTCCAATTTTACCCCCACCTCCACCAATTTTCTTTAATTAATATATATAATACATTTCCAATATATATTATAATTAATAACTATAATTATTAACTTAAATGTATTTAGAA
>JAWWMW010069436.1:0-14582 GCA_035048345.1 Echeveria elegans | reverse complement strand
GATCAATTAGCCGTCCTGGATGGAGGACCATGGTGCTTTGAAGGGAGTGCAATATTGATGCAGAAGTGGGTACCGGGAATGACGGAAGAGGATTTTGAGAATACCAAGCTAAATGTTTGGATTCAACTTCGACGATTACCTTTTGAATTCAAATGCTATAAGTATGCGAAAGGAATAGCTAAGTTTGCAGGGGATTTGGTACAAATGGAAGGGTTGACTGAGCCTGATGTACCGGATTTTGGAAATCAGTATGTCAGGGTTAGAATTCAGATTGACTACACAAAGTCATTGGTAATTGGGTGTTTCCTTAAAAGACCGGATAGGAAACCGGTGTGGATTTGCTTTAAATATGAATGACTTCCTTCTTTTTGCTATAATTTTGGATCTTTAAGTCACGATACTAAGAGTTGCAGGAATCAGAATGAGGTAAACATGAAGTTGTTCGGAAGCTGGCTGCGTGCGGAAGATCCTGAAATTTACACTGTCAATTGGTCTAAAGAAGTTGAGAATAGTGACGATTTCATGGTATTAGCTATGTCGGAAGACATGACTAAATTATCGGATTCTGGTTTTGTGGAAGAACCGATGCGAGTTTCTGGAAATGTTGTTGAATCGGTACAAATGACTGACGAAGTTTCACAAATGTCGCAGTTGATAACTGCTGCCAATTCAAATTTTAGTTACGCTGTTGATAACGGTAAGGGGGTTTCGATTGAAGTTTCAACGGCTCTTAACTGTAATTCAAATGATCCCGCTATTGGGCCGGAGGAGAAGTTGGGCTTTCAGATTAGATATCCGCACAGGATCACGCTGAATTGAATGAAAGAAGGGTTAGAGTCTTACAGAGAAAGCCAGAGAAGGGAGCGGGAATGGTAAATTGAAAGTTTCATGCCCTCAAACTGGAGGGATAAAAGCTATGGACGTGAATAAGGAAGCTCAGTGTCAAGCGAAGGGAGTTCGCGACTCTGGTTCCCCTTCAGGTAAGAAGAAAGTCAAATTTCGTAAGTTAATGGATTCTGAATTTGTTGGAACACTGGCTGAGAATCAAGGTGAGGCAATTGAACGGGATAAATTGGCGCAGCCTCGCCGAGACAAATGAAGCTGTTAACCTGGAACTGTCGGGGTTTGGGCAAACCCCGAGCAGTGAGAGAACTCACCGACTTGGTGAGGTTTTACCATCCCAAGATTCTCGTCTTAATGGAAACAAAAGTTGGGAAGGTCAGGTTAGATTCAATTCGCTCAAAGCTTGGTTTTAAAAATGGATTCATTGTTGACAAGATTGGTATCTCTGGTGGATTAATCTTATGGTGGAAAGAGGATATTAATTTTCAGATTAAAAGTTATTCTCGATATCATATTGATGGCAAAATTGACGGTGATGATGCCTCGAGGATCACTTTGTTTTACGGTTCTCCTTATAAGCAATTGAGAAATAGATCGTGGGAGCTTTTAGGGAGACTTGCTAACCTCTCTTCTGATCCATGGATTATTGATGGGTATTTTAATGAAGTGTGTTTTTCTTGGGAAGTTAAGGGAGGTAAAGTGAATGGTGAATGACAGATGTCTAAGTTCAGGGAGGTTTTAAGGGAAAATGATCTTTTTGATTTGGGTTATGAGGGATACCCTTTCACATTCTCTAATCGAAGAAAAGGCCCAGATGAATATAAGACTAGATTGGATAGAGCAATTGCAAGTGTCTCATGGAGAAATAGATTTCCCAAGGTTACAGTTGAGAATGTTGCTACTATGACATCTGATCATTATTTGCTGGTAATTGACTTTGATGGTAAGAAGGGGAAGTGTAGCAGAAATAGTCAATTTAGCTTTGAACCAATGTGGATGAGGAATACGATTTTTAAGGAAGAATTCAGTTCACATTGGCCGTCACATTTACAAGGGGTTCCAATTAGAGTAAAGTTTGATGAGTATGCAGTTAGTATCAAGGAGTGGAATAGATAATCCTTTGGTTCAGTTCAGGGAAATTTGAAACGTTTAAGGAAGGATCTTGAATGGATTAAACAGAAGGACATAAATGCTGAGAATGTTATCTTCGAAAATAGAATTATGAATGAACTGGATGAGTGGAGATTTAGAGAGCAACTCTTATGGAAGCAAAGGTCAAGGGTTAATTGACTTAAAGAGGGTGACAAGAATACAAAGTTTTTCCATGTCAAGAGAACCCATCGAAGAAAGATCAATTCTATCAAAGGTTTACAAGGAATAGATAGGAGTTGGGTTTCTGAGGAGAGGGAGATGATTAATATTGCTGAAGAGCATATTAAAGGAATTTCAAGTCTTTAAGAAATGGTTCAGTGAATTTTAACCCGCAGATGTCTCACATTAATGGGAATCTATCAACTGAGTCTTTGAGTATCCTAACTCAGGAGTTTTCATTTTCAGAAGGAAGCTATGTTTCAGATGTTCCCTACAAAAGCTCCGGGTCCAGACGATTTTTCAGCAATTTTTTGTCAGAAATTTTGGAATACAGTTGGGATTGATGTTACAAAGGCAATTCTGAAAATGTTAAATGATTGTCAGATAGAAGAGGGTATCGGGGATACATTTATCTGTTTAGTTACAAAATCTAGTAGTGTTGTGAGGATAGAAGACTTTCGCCCTATTTCCCTTTGTAATGTAACTAGTAAGTTGATCAGTAAGGTTTGGCCAATAGGTTAAAGAAAGTGTTACCTGAAGTGGTATCTGAATGTGAGGGAGCTTTGTACCGGGTAGACTGATTACACATAATTTTATCCTTGCTCATGAAGTTGGCCATTACATTAAATCAGGGAAGGGGAGTAGTTCAGGTTATTCATCTCTCAAGACTGATATGAGTAAAGCGTATGACAGGGTTGAATGGGATTTTATACAAGTTGTACAGTTACATATGGGATTCCCTCGTTCTTGGGTGAGGCTTATAATGGAATGTGTATCAACAATCTCTTATAGAGTTAAGCTAAATGGTGCTTTGTCTGATAATTTTTTGCCTTCAAGAGGGCTTCGACAGTGAGATCCACTCTCCCCGTATTTGTTTATACTTTGTGCAAACTGGCTATCAAAAAGCATTTCCGGAAATGTGAATGCCAAAAGGTTACAGGGGGTTATATTGGGTCGAGGAGCTCCTGAGATCTCTCATTTATTTTTCGCTAACGATAATATCTTTTTTATAAAAGCTAACTTTCAGAATGTGGTGATGTTGAAGGAAATTCTGGAAAGGTACCAATCTTTGTCAGGACAACAAATAAACTAACAGAAGTCTGAGGTAGTTCATAGTAAGAATATCCCTGCTGAGGCTGCTGATTTTTACACTGGAACTTTGGCAGTTAAAAGAGTTACTCAGCATACCAAATATCGATCTTGGCTTACCCTTTTATGCTGGTGGGCGGAAAACTGAATTGTTTCATTTTTTGGTTGACAGAATCTGAAGTAGAGTATCTGGTTGGACTGCTAATATGTTATCGGCAGCTGGTAAAGAAATTCTTATAAAGTCTGTACTTCAAGTCGTGCCTCAGTATGTTATGTTGGTCTTCAAGTTGCAAAGTCATTATGCAAACGGATAGCTAGCGTCATCTCAAACTTTTGGTGGTCTCATAATGGACAGAAATCCATTCATTGGTCAGATAAATTTTTATTACAAAGAGTAAAGGAGATGGGTGGAATGAATTTTCGTGACTTTGGCGTAATGAATGACTCTTTTCTGGTAAAACAATATTTGAGGATTTTAACTAGACCATATTCTCTTCTCAGCCAATGTTTAAAGGCTAGGTATTTTCCCTGCTCCAATTTGTTAAACTCTTATTTACATCATAACTCTTCTGTTGTTTGGAAAGGAATTTGGATGGCAGGTAATAGTGTAAAACATCAGTTTGGTATCAGTACTGAGAATTCAATTGTCTGGAAAGGTGATCATGCTGGGTTTTTTACAAATAAATCTGTTTACAAACATAAGAAGAGTTTAAAGGAGAATTTGATCTTAGATACCAGAGGGGATAAGTCTGCCATTGTGTTGTTTTGGAACACGATATGGAGATCGAAAGTGCAGGAGAAGATTAAAATTTTTATATGGCGGCTTTTCCACAATTTAATTCCTGTTGGAACCAATCTAAAAGCTAGAGGTTGTGACACTAATATTTGTTGTTGGTTTTGTAATGCTTCTACCGACTCTGCTGATCATGTGTTTCTTAAATGTTGGTGGACGACAAGTAGTTTGTGGATAGTAGCAGCTGTTTCAGTAATGTAGGGGATTGGCTTTGGGTTATGATACAAAAAATGTCAAAAGATCAGTTGCCTTTACTGTTTTATGGTTTGAACACAATATGGTTCTCAAGGAATGCTTTGGCTCATGGAAAAGATTGCCTTGATATAGCTAGAGCAGCTTCTTCAACAATTAATAGCTTTTCAGGTCCCTAGTTTCAAATTCAGAATTGTGGATGATGAAGGTGGTTTAATATGGGAAAAACCGAAGGCGCCTTATTTGAAAATCAATTGTGATGGTGCTTGGTTTCATATTTCTAAGAAGATGGGATTTGGTTGTGTTGATAAAGAGATTCTGATGGTATGGTTGTGGGATTAAGAGCTGGAGCTATTTTTAACGGGAAATCTAGCCTCAAAGCTAAGTTGTCTGGATGGCAATGTTGAGGTTGATTGCTGTGAACTTTTCTCTTTTTCTGCAGAGGGGTTGTGTTGGTGTTCAGAATATAGAAGGTCGCCTAAAGGATTGTTTGGTGAAGTGTAATGATGATCTGAGTTGTAATTCTAACCTGGCTGCGGATTGTGTTGCGAAGAGGAGAGTATTGATGGAGGATTGGTGCTGGATCAACCCATACGCTATTCCAAGGTGGAGATGTTTTACTATAATTTTGTGAAGTCTGAGAGGAGTTGGGGTTATTTATCCGTTTCTGGTTTGGGTTGCTGGAGGTGTTGGGTGCTCTGGGTTGTCAACTTTTTTGTATGATATTTGCACACCAGGTATTTGATTTAATATCGGTGAGAATGTGACTCGTTGAGCATTTCCTTTTCTTTTTTTTTCGTATGGCTCGTAGTTTTGGTGATAATTTCAATGTTTGTAGGGACGGTGTATTTGTTGCAATGGACGATGAGTTTTGTACGTCCGTCGAGGTTCATTGTTGGAGTGTTCAACAGTAGCATTGCGTCTATTGATTTGGAACTGAATCCTCCTTACTCATGGACTAAGGTGACAAGGAAAGCACTTTCGTTAGATATTTGTAAGCATTGTTTGTAATAGTTTGGTTCTTACTCTAAAAACAATGTGACCAGGTTGGCAACTTGTTATTCATTGATCAACCAGCAGGAGCTGGATTCTCATTCAGCCTGAGCGAAGCGGCTTGCAATACATCAGGTACCAAAGCTTCAAAACAGCTTACACCTTTTTGATGAAGGTATGTCATGTCGTTCAACCCCCTGATATTGTGACATTAAACACTTGGGAGAGGCTATCAACCCTGATATTGTGCATGCAGTGAATGAATGTGCATCCAGATTTTGTAAATAAATTTGTATGCTGGTATTACAGTTCAACTCCTGGATCACCTTCTTGCTGGTAGTGCAATTATTTCGTTCGTGAGCCTTACAAATATGGGAAAAGTGTCTTAGTTTTTTTGTCAGGTTTACCCAATACGATGAAGGTCTTAGTACGCAGATTCAACTCATGGTAAGATTTTAATTAGGCTTTGTCCGCAATATTCTATTTGATCATGGACTTGAAAGGCATATAGGCGCTAACTAGTGAGTAATGTATTTGACAGATCAGCTCCAAGTTTGCATTATGTGTAGATTCCAAAAATGATAAACTCCGGCCATATGCATCCACTGTTGCTCACCTTCGGAAGAAAGGCTTGCCAACGGTATAGTTTTAACTGGTCATCATCCTTATCTTAGCTTTTTCACGTTACTTTCATTACAGTTATCAAACTTATTATCTGAACCCTTCAAAACCATGTGTTATAAACCAACACACTGGTTATGTGTGATTCATGCATTATTAAATATACTTAAGAAACTTTCTAATTTCTTTTGGAGCAAATCTGGTTTCAATTTCCTGATGAATCATCTCCCTCCTGCGGGTACCTTCCACAATCAAGTTGGAGAAGGCATGCAATCCATTATTCCTTCGCACCTCTAGCTCTGTAATCAGACGCTCATTAAAAGTCCCGTTGACTGCAACTGACGCAAAAGCCTTGGGAGCCATTCGAGTTTCGACAAGTGATAATCCTTAAACATTACGTTACCAGTTACCACCCATTCATGAATGTGGTTACCTTACCATCATTACCTTAACCGTGTATGTGATAGTCAACCTTTGTAATTTGTAGTTGTTAATTAATTAATAAGAATCATTTTATTTTTTTGTGATATATGAATTCTCATTAAATTTTAAATAAGAATTATAATTAGTTTTAATTTAAAATTTGATGGTAATAAATATTATAATTCAAATAGCCATAAACATGTGCCTTTGAAATTTTTTTTAACATATGGGTGGTTATTTGTGAGAAAGAATCATACGGGTGTGACTTTATATAGAAACACTCCTAACATACGGATGATTATTTGAAATTAACTCAAAAAAAAAGATGGACTTCATAGTTTTGTTAGTAAGAAGCAGTATGATTAGTCACTTAAGTGTTTTTTTTTTTTTGTGTGTGTTTCTTATGTAGTTGGCGCACGTAATGCAGACCAGGTTGTATTATGTGTATAGGGCAATAATAGCAGTTTCATTGGCACTACAAATATGCATAGATAAGATGTAAGTGTTCTCCATACCTCACTCTTTCTTCCAGGGAACACCGATGTTCTCCATTTGGTATGGAAATAATAACAGTTATGGCCATGACACTGCTCTCAACCATTTCCTGTGGGAACAGGTGATATAAGTTTCATTCTTATTGCTATCTGAAATTTGTGTCAGATATGTTTTCTCTGAGGTTTGACTCTTGTGTGAAAAAAACAGCTGGATTCCAAAAGATTTCACTTCCGATTTTATCAGAGGTTATAAAATTATTCCGACTATCCCATGGTGTGTTTAGACATGAAGAATTCCTAAGCAAGGTAAGGGGATCCACTGAATCTAAGGCCCCGTTTGGCTGCGGGGAAAATGGAGAGGAAAAAAAATTAAAGAAAAATATTGAGTGGAAATGAAATGTGTGTTTGGTTGTTAGGGAAAAATGAAAAAAATATGCAAAATGGGATCAAATTTTCCTTACAATTTTCTCATGGAAAAATCATTTTTCTTTAAATTTTCTTTCCTAACTTGTTTTCCCGCAATCAAACGGAGCCCAAGACAATTAGTAGGGATTTTTTTTCCTTCCACTTCTGGTTGCCATGTTATATACCATAAACACCAATATTGATCAATGAGCAATGCTGTGAAGATTACTTAGTAAATATATTGCAGCGTGTACTGCACTAATAATATTTCAATATGATTATATGAGGCCATGAATTGAATATTTCTAGCATTTAAAAGCTGAATACTGGGCATACTGTTTTCCCACTTTGTGTCTGAACTTTTTTGTTTCTAACGTACTGCTTCTTTTTCTAGGACGAAATTGCATGGCAAGAGCACAATTGGGAAACCCTGCGACCAATCTAACTCATTAACGGATATGATTGATCCTAATTCAAAAATTCAAGTTTGTGATTCATAGATTCTATATATAATTTAATCATTTCTTTCTCTTATATGCGATATGAGACATTTCTTCAATTGTAATATTCACAAAATTTCTTTCTCACAATGCACGAGATAAATTTTCTAAATTTGTATGTCGTGCGAGGACAGTTTTTTGTATCCATCTTCGTTACATGATATCAGATCAGACAAAGAGCCCTCTATATAGTCATTTCAGTGTAAAGTAAGGAAAGACCAAGTTTCAACTCCCGCGGCTCAACTTGTGGTAGTGGTGGGACTTGAATTTTATCTGCGAGTATCAAATGGTTGAGGTAAAGACATTTTATCTGCATTGCGTCATATGGCTACAGGTAGCGGCTGTCGGAAGGGCAGATAATTGTGGCAGCCGCAGTCAAGTCCTTCCAAACAGTTCTTGTCTAACAGCCGTTCACCGTGTCCTCCAAACATTTCATCAATTATTTCCAGCTCAAGATAAGCACTATATAATTACAGACTTGCACTCACACAAAGACATCATAAAATCTCACCCAAAATGATTTGCTCAGCAGTAAGCCCATTCAACAAGCACACCCAAAGCCTGAGTACCTGCTTGAAAAAACATGACCTTATTTCCATTCCCACTGAAAAAACATTGTTTCCCTGCTTTGGTTTATCACCTTGTGGCCCCTTTCGTCGTCGTCAGGGCACGAGTAGAAACAACATCAGTAGCAAGCTAATTTCGGGCAATGATGCACAGCAGCTAAGAACAGCATCTGTGGAGATTGCCATGAATGGGGGAGACGGACCGTACAGCTATGCGGAAAACTCAACCTATCAGGTAATGCATATATATATATATATAAGTTCAAGAAAACCAGAAAACTAATCGACGATATATAAATTACAAAGGTGTTTTTATTGATTATTGTACGCCAGAGAGGATACATCGAGGCAGCTAAGGAGGTACTGAAACAAGAGATCATCGAAAAATTGGATGTGGCACAAACTGCAATGCCGTTATTTAGGATCACAGACTTGGGTTGCTCCACAGGACTGAATACATACATGGCCGTTGACACGATGGTTGAAGCTGTAGAGCTCAAGTTCAAGTCACAAGGCCCGGATGCACCTCTTCCTGAAATTGAAGTTTTATTTAATGACAGTGCAGTGAATGATTTCAAAACACTTTTTCATGGTCTGCCACCCGATAGGAGGTACTATGCAACAGCAGCACCTGGATCATTCTACGGTCGCTTGTTTCCCAAGGCATCTATACATATTGCATACTCGTCATGCACACTTTGCTGGCTATCCAAGATACCAAAAGAGGTCACCGATGAAACTTCCCCGGCTTGGAATAAAGGTAGTATTCATTATTATAACCGTGCTAGAAAGGAGGTTTTTCAAGCCTATGAAGCTCAGTTTGCTGTTGATATGGGAATGTTTTTGCAAATGAGAGCGGAGGAGGTTGTCACTGGTGGAATTATGGCACTGTTGATGGCAGCAGTCCCTGATACAATGTCGGATAGTGTAACAACTCTTGGTACAGAGTATGAACTGTTGGGACATTGCCTGGTGGATATGGCTGAACAGGTAATCCGAGATATTTTCAAATGATGCGTAAAGGGAAAAAAAATAGACGAACTGAACTGAATTGAATTCATCTGCATGAACATATGAAATTAAATTGAAAATTTTGACGTATATACTCGATTCTAATTAATAACATTTGACTTTATTACTCGGTAAAATCAGACATTTTACATGCACTCTCAAAATGATTTGTTTCGACTTTTAAATAATCAACATTTTAAGAGCGGCAAATCATTTGTTTTGACTTTGAATTAAATTTTAGGGTCAATTGCATAAAACTCATATTATAACTACTAAGTACTAAAAACTCATATTATAACCGCTCCTTTAGCAAGAAACTCAGTAATCTATAGTATTTGAATCAACAGAATTTGGTTTAAAATAAATATGCACCACATTGTTGGATTTTGTGGTAACATAACAATTATACTACGGGTTTTTAGTAATTAGTGGTTTTAGTATGTATTTTCTGCAAAACATCCTATTATATAATATGAATTTTCTACAATTCATCCTAAATTTTATGACTTCTTGGAAGCTAATTTATTATAACAATCATCTTAGACCCTTACTTGTTCTTACAATGAGAATGATGTTGAGTTATACGACACAGGGGACAATAAGCGAGGAGAAATTGGACACGTTCAACTTGCCGCTCTATTACACAAGGCCAACAGAGCTGAAGGGTTTGATCATTCAAAATGGAAGTTTTAGCATTGAAAGAATGGAAATTCTGGACCACAAAAAAGAGCATGTCACTCTGCCAAATGTTTATCAGCGGACCTTGTTTCTAAGGGCTTTCCTTGAGGGGCTTTTAGGGCAGCATTTTGGATATGATGTTGTGGATGAGATTTTTGAAAGGTATGAAGAGAAAGTTGCGGTCTCATCATTTTATCTCCAACCTGAGAACCATCAGACTTTGATGTTGTTTGTTCTGCTCAAGCGAACTATCGACGATATAGACCATACTGTAATAATCTAAACGACCTTACCTTATATTATTGCGGACTGCTCCAAAATTTTAAAAAATGTGTACAAATTTAATATTGTTGATTTATGTAGAGTTTAAATGTTTTTAGGTTCGTGTTCGAACAAAGGATTCACGCCCAAATATCGAATGAACCATGTTTGGCCAAAAACCAACCAAAAATTAACTTGACAAAAAGCAGACCTTTTTTTTTTTGCAATCTGAAAGAGTTGGAGGAAAGAGAGATTCAGTTCAGACTTCAGAGTTTGGGATACTCGATACTCTTCATTTCATTTGCTGAAACGAAGATACATTCATCTCATCTGCATTGCTTCGCTTTCCTTTTAATCGTTACGTTTCAACATCTACAACTTCTTGCGATCCAAAGCGTGTCCATCAATTGTCTTCAGGTCACACGTCTCAGTCCTTGATTTGATCATCTGTTTTGATCTTTCTAGGGGGGGGCATGATTAACACTGGTCCTTGAAAACCCCCTCAAAAGTTCCGCTTTTTTTTCTTTGTCGTTGTGTAATTGTTTTCACCCCGAAAGAGTCATTTTTTACTGGAAATGTGCTCCATGATTGTCTACAGATCACACGTCCTCGCCTCATACGAGTTCGTTTCAATCCCAAATGTGTTCAATAAATGTCTACATATCACACGTCTCGTACCTTATCAATGACAGCTTTTCCCATTAGATACTAATTGCTCAATATGTCGGCATGGGCCAATGTTACAACATGCTACTGGCTCTAGTTCAGGTCACGCGACATTATTTGTTATCCGTTGCTATTAAAGACTCGAAAATAAGGTCATTCAACGCAAATCACATAAAAGCAAAAACTTCACTATGACGAACATGGAATGGAAATCTTAAAACCACAAAAGTGACTTGCTCGGCACTAAGCAAATTGAAGAGGTTTCAAACCTTACTCAGAAAATATGATGCGGCCACCAGACACAGGGCAATTACTTTAAGGAGAAATATCAATTCAAAAAACACCATAATCTCACGTGACAAGATCCATAAATATCTCCATGATCTTGGGAGATGGTGCTACAGTTATGCTCAAAACTCTACCTATCAAGCATATGAAGAATTTCGCTAGCTCACATATGAATATAGTCTGTCGTAACTTATACGCTCAACCTTGTGAGTCAATGTTCTATGTTCATTTATAAGCTAATTGTTGGCAATTCACTGCCTAAGTTCTCTATTCACCTAGAGTATATAAGATAATTTCTATCCAATACTCACTAAAATCCAGTTAATCTACCTAGCTTTATGTTCCTGTTCTAAGTGTAATTCAGACCATTCAATTTCAAGAACTAACACTGCTCATACAAGAATGCTATTAACCTAGCTTTATGTTCCTGTTCTAAGTGTAATTCAGATCATTCAATTTCAAGAACTAACACTGCTCATACAAAGAATGCTATTAACCTAGCTTTCTAGTTTACTAAATCAATTCAGTTTAATCCTAAACTGAACCTAGCAAACATGCAATGACTGAAAAGTAATAAGAACAAGAATGGAAATGGAAGCGCACACACCGAGTTTAATCCCGTGGTTTGTTAAAGACCTTGCTTACATACACGTTGCAGCTTGTCAGGCTCTGCTTTGCACTATGACTCCCTGCTGAAACCGCATAATCAAGATGATGATGATGTACATAGTTATGGATCTTGAAGGAGATAAACAAATGACGCCACAATCTCACAGCCCGAGACTAGCCTACTGCTCCTTCACCAGAGCAACAAACAACTATGCAATCCGATTACAAATTAACCTCTATACTCTGCTATCTACTTGCTCTCGATGCCTTCGGCTTGATCAAGAGGATCAACCTTCGTTTCTAGATGTACTCTGGAACCCTAATCGCGACTTCGAGAGAATGAGGAATGAGAGTTGTTCTTCTTCTTCTTCTTCTCTCTCTGCATCTGAGATTTTATATGTCCATCTCCTCACCGTTCGATCAGAACTTATCAACGATTACAATCTAGCCAGCACACGTCACATGACCTTGTTGATTGGTTGAGCTTTGTCAGCCAGGATAGCAGACTTAGACAATTGAAGTTCTTAGACTTGGGCTGGGCCTCGTTTCATCTTCAATTCCCCCCGGAAGCTAGAGACCCAGAACTTATCATGACTTTTCTAGCTACCTCTCCTCCTTCACATCTTCGTTTCTGCCATAGTGCAAGTGGAGCTCCTAATTCATTGCTCCACTGTAAGTGCATTTCCTTACTCGATAAAGAGAAGGGATAAACATAGTTTAAAATTCAAGTTAGAAATTATTTTGGTACCCATATCAGCAGGATTAATAAAAATATCTATTTTTGGCAGTTTAACTTTTCCAGGAGATATCAATTCCCTAATCAAATGAAACTTAACAACTATGTGTTTGGACCTTTCATGATATACATGGTTCTTAGAAAGCACTAGAGCAGACTGAGTAAAGATGACAGGAACTCTCTACTTAACTCAGTTTCATACATAAAACCATGCTATCAAATACATACACAGATTCTGTGCTAGATAAAGTAACTAATCCTAACAGTGAGATTTCCAGAAAATACAATTGCTACCTTAAGGAAAGAAATAAAAGGTGGTAGATTTTCTAGTATCCCTATCTCTTGCAAAATCCGCATCTAGATAACCTACCAGGTTATTTTTCAGTTCCTCAATTTTTCATAACACAATCCATAATCTAGAGTACTTCATACGTAAGACAGAACATGTTTCAATGCAAGACAATGCTCATAATCAGGATTTAACATAAATCTATTTAACAGAGACATTGCATATCACAAATCAAGCCTAGTACGTATCCTGACATACATTAAAGATCCTAACACATTAGCATTGGGAATATATATCATCCTAGCTATCTCAGTCCTGCTCACAGGGCACTGTGGTTTATCCAACACAAAGTGAGGAGGTAGGGGCATTGCAACCTCCGTAAGGTTATCACTGAAAATACCTTTTCCAAGTAAGACCTTTGATGAATTTTTAACCTCAAATTTTCTCTATCTCTTTCAGTTATCATTCCTCAAAATTTTCTAGCATGACCTAAATCCTTCATGTCAAAAGCAACATTTAATTTCTTCTTTAGTTCATTAATCACTTTCAAGGACTTACACACCAAAAACATATCATCCACAAACATTAGAATGAAAATCTTGCAATCATCTATAACTGAAAAATAACAACATGGATCATATTCACTTCTAGTAAATCCTAACTTAATTACATGTGCATCAAACTTTAAGTACCACTGCCTAGGACTTTGTTTCAATCCATACAAAGATTTTTTAAGCAAACAAAAGTAATCAGGATGCCTAGAATCTACAATTCCTTTAGGATGATGCATATATATTTTTTTCATTTAAATCACCATGAAGAAATGTTGTTTTGACATCAAACTGTTCTAACTCTAAGTTAGAACTAGCTACAAACACTACACAAATTTGACAATTTTGTGTCCAACAATTTGCGTTCACTACACAATGGACGCAATATTCGCGTCCAAATAGGCGCTAATGAGATCTAAACGCTAAATATGGCGTCCAGCTGGACGCAAACGTCATATTGGATGCAAAAATGTGTACGACAATTTCGCGCAAAAAATTTAGAGTCCATGTGGACGCAAAAATGCGTGCAAAAATTTTGCGGAAAAACTTTATCGTCCACGTGTACGCTAAATTGCAAGCGAAAATTTTGCACAAAAAATAATTATTTATAAATCCTAATTAGAAATAATTAGTGTCAATGTGGATGCAAAATATATTTATATTTTTAATATGAAATTCTTTGCGTCCACGTGGACGCTAATTAATATTTTTTTATTTTTTTATTATAAATATTATAAATATTTATATTTTATAAATTAGAAAATAAATTAGCTTCCAATGTGGACGCAAAAGATATTTATATTTTTGAATAAGACTAAAAATATTTATATTTTTTAATTATATATATTTTCAATTCATATATTTTGATTTGTTGCGTCCACAGACACAACTACGTCCACTTGGACACAAAATGAACCACCAATATTACCGCCATTATTTTTTTGCTCGTATTTCCCCATGTTAGCGTCCAGATGAAAGCAGACATGTCGGTGGATTATTTTGCGTCCAAGTAAACTCAGATGTGTCGGTTGACGAAAAAATGAAGTCTATAAATTCTGTAGTGGGTTAGAAACTGCCTATTTGAGCATCTAACGCTTAATTGTTAGATTGTTTGTTGTTTATTTAATATTTGTTATTGAAAGTGATTTTAATCGATGATCGTTTTTCAATTTGTCATTAACATAAATATTAGCTTTCATGTGGATGCTAATTTTTTTTTTTTTTAAATACTAAATATAATTTTTAACCCATCCAAACCCTCCA
>JAWWMW010069428.1:0-14585 GCA_035048345.1 Echeveria elegans | reverse complement strand
TTTATATTTTTAATAAAATGTTATACGTATAACAAATATTTTTAATGCATAATTTTTTTAATTAAAAATAAAACAAAATGAATGACTTTTTTATATGTTTTTTCAAGAGTTTTTCCTAACAAAATATTGATATTTTAAGAGAATTATTAACGATGAGTGTGTTATTTTAATAAAAACAATTGTATGGGTGGCTCTGTTAATATGAAAATTTACTGGTGGTTTTCGGTTAAATGTATATTTTATGAGTGATCTTCGGTAAAAAAAATTGATATAAAAAAATTTGATTAGGATCAAAATTCTTTATAAATAAAAAAATCTATTAGTACACATGCTTAAAAGAAATATATAGAAGCTTAAAAAATAAATTAAATAACTCATAGCTGAATTATTGTCTGAATCCAACACTTTGACATTAGGGCAAGTGCATCAGTGGACTAAGACTTGGGCAGGACTTGAGTCTTCGCAGCACACCAATGGATTGACAGGTGGGTTGGACTGAAAGTTAGTCCACCCAAACGGAGACCCGATCCCACGACCCAACCAATAGTCCGGATCATGAATATAATAATATTAAATATTTTTGTTGCATTATTTTAAAATTATATCAAGTTAAATTTATTTTTAAAAATATTTATAAGTATTATTTTTAAACTTAGTGTTTTTGTTTTTGTTTATGTTTATGTTTATTATATAATTATATTTATAAACAGGTGGTGTGGTGGCGACGACGGCGGCGGTGTTTAGATTTAAGACTAGTGTACATTCCGTCGTTCCGACGGGGATGCGTCGTCCCGGATGCGCAATCGAATCGGTCAAATAGGAGTGGGACTAGATCGATCAATTTTTGGTGTCGTGCGGACCGAATTTAAATTAGTATTTTTATTTTATTTTTATCATATTCCTATTTTATCTTATTTTGATTTTGTCTTATTCCTATTTTTCCTTATTCCGATTTATGCTTATTTCTATTCCTATTTTTTTTTATTCTAGTTTGGGCTTATTCTTATTTTGTCTTATTCCTATTTTTCCTTATTCCGGTTTATGCTTATTCATATTCCTATTTTTCCTTATTCCAGTTTAGGTTTATTCCTATTTTTCGTCACTATATGTGTGATTCACTATTCTAGATATTCTATTATATATATATACTAGCTGCGCTCCCGTCGTCCCGACGAGAATTTTTCTCGTGTCTTCATTTGATTTATCTAAAAATACTAAATATTTTCCGCTTAATTTTTTATTTTTTAATGTTAATTTTTAAAATTTTAAAATTTCAATTTAGTTTAATTTTTGATTTTTAACTGCTTATTTTTAATATTTTCAATTTTAAGTTTTCAAATTTTATTTAATGAGTTAGATTGTAATTAATGGTAAAGAAAGGGGTGAAATTGTGAAGAGATGGTAGTTGAGCCTTTTTCTTTTGTTTAATGAAGGGTAGAAATATAATTTTACATTTTGTTTTACACCCGTTTCCTTTTATAAGAATAGATTGACATGTTTTTGATCCAAAATGTTTGAAAAAAATACAAAATCCTGTCTGATTAGTGATTTGTTTTTATGGGTCGGGTTCGAAAAGTTAGGCATTAACCCGGTTTCAACGCGGTAGGCCGAATGCAATACTAAAAGTAATTTGGATTGGACTCGAGCCCATTGGATTATCAGATTGTGAATTTGTCCCCGGGCTTTAGGTGCATTTTCCATAGACTGCTTTATTTTAAATTTTATTGTTCAAACACATGGTGATCATGGTTAAATCAGATGGTTGAGCATTTGTCTTTTTACATTCGTTTAGGATGTGTTTATTGTTACGCAACACATAACGATTATGTCCCTTCCAAGTTGAAGCTATTGATTGTTTGTGGCTATGCTAGCGATTGAGCCTTGAAAATCGTCAATAATATATTTGAAGATTGATAAGTAAGAATAATGTTGAATAATCATACTTTTTAAATGATCAAATTTCCAAGAAATTGAATTTTTTTCCATAAATTATAAAATCGTTGGAAAAATTACCTCAAACTACCTATAGTTAAAAAAATTGTTAATAAATATTGGTATTTATCTAAAAATTCATAAATACAAAAATAAAAATTCAACAAAAACTTGAAAATTTCAAGCAACATGTATAAAAAAGCAGCTCGTTGAGTTGAATTTTAATAAAACTTTCGCATCTAGAAATTGTTTGTTTCGCTTTAACTTGAAAAGGGATTGGATGTGTTGGTTGAGTCTTTGAATTGAAAACCATGAGTTTAAAACCCCAAAGTAGGCTTGAACCTCTATCCTCATTTCTAAAATTTCGTTTCTTTTCTTTATGTTTGCTTAAAATTTAGGTCGGAAAGAACAAACTAATATATACAAAAGAAGTGGTAGAATTATGTGAGATATGTGTCATCTGTTGCATGGCCATAGAACCATAATCACTGATTTTAGTTAATCAAACTATTGATATCAAGGTTGAGTTTTAATTAAATTGGCATTCGAATTTGCCATAAAACATACTATGTGATTACTTATTTTCCTGATTTTTTTGACATTTTATAAATCACATTCATCACTCTCATGAACTTATTCCATTGTTTTCCATGTACAACTTGGTTTTCAACAAACCACTTAACTTTTTAATTTTCTCTGCAGAAGTTATTCTACCCTTTTATTCAATCAAAAACAGCGATTAAATTGTCAACAAAATCCAAAAAAATATATTAATTAAAAACACACAAACATATAAATCCATATTAATTACCACAACACCATTTCTTGGCCGGCCACCTTTCCTTCGCTATAAAATAAATTTCATAACCCATAAATGCATTTTCTTTTCGACGAAATTAAGAAAAAAACAACCTCAATTTCATTTTCTTTATGACCACACTTTATTTTTGTCAATTAAACAAAATGGAAAGCGCGTTATAATTTAAAATAAGAAAATAAAAAAACAGAGGATGATGGGAGGCGAACCATAATTCCCGCACTTCTCTGCCGCCTTGTTCTTCTTCTTCTTCTTCCTAAGGTTCATACCCAACCACTCTTTTCCGACGCTCCATATTCTTCAGTGTTTTTGGTAACATGTTCGTGAATTCAATTTGAGGTTTCGATCGGACACTGAAAGTTCCAATCTCTTTATATATTTTAGGTATTAAAAATCTCATATTTTCTTGTTCGATTGCGAAAATGAGAGAAGACCCAGTTGGGATTTCTCTTTCTCGATCGAAACGTTTCTTCTTTTCACAAAACCGATGAATTTCGGATCCACAAAACAGCTCATTCACATCACCATTCAGGAATGTTCTGATCCGCATTTCCCCTGCAATCACCCATATTTATTACTTGTTTATTTATTTTTCATTGTAATCTTTAAGTACTGTTTTTCTTCATCTGGTTTTGGTGATTGTGTAAAGTTTGTAATTGGCTGGGTTGTAATGGGTTGTGCCAACTCCAAGGCCTCGATGTCACGGAGATACAAACATAACGGCTCTATGTCGTCAAGGTATCATCTTGAAGGTGGCCGTGACATTGCAGCGGCCAGGGCATCCGCCTCATTTGTTGAGGGTAGAGCGCGAGGTATTGATAGAAATAGATTTGAGTACGAGGAGCGTAAGGGTGGGAAGATTGTGCGTGGAAAGTCAAGTGTTGAAGAGAAGAGTAATAATAAGGATCAGTTTGTTGTCGGTTTAAATGAAGCGAAGAAATGGTCAGGTCTGATGGATGAGAGGTTTCCTAAGATTGTTCCGAGAACTCCTGTCCAAACGCCGCGCGGGGAGCCTGAGAATATTAATTTGTGGGAGGTTATGGAAGGGCTCGAGAATACAAGTCCTCTTATTAGACCTGGTGTGTTTCATTGTAAGAGTTTCTCGTTTGACATCGCTCGGAACCCTGTGCCAGATCATGACGGTTTGGAGTCCATTTTCGGAGATGTTAATGAATTACATGTTACCGTTCAGTTGTCTCAGAGCGGATTTTCTCGTTTGAATGAGACGGATATACTCGAGGGGCCAGAACATGGATTAGTCTGTACCGAGCCTGAAAGTGATAGCCGATTGCCTGACGAGCCAAAGTGGCTTGAAATGACTTCTAATGAAAAGGACTCGATTCCTGAATATGATCCTGAGATTATTTCGATGTTCAGAAAAACGATGGAGGAGCTCTCACCTGAAAAACCGTTTTATATCCGCCAGAAGGCTCCACCGAGCCCGAGGAATGACGGCGTTGATGAGCAATGGCAAGCCTTGGCAGCTAAGAAAACTTTCCAGTCTAGTAAGAAGGAAAGAGTAGTACTGTATTTCACAAGTCTACGTGGAATTCGAAAGGCATACGAAGACTGTCGTCATGTCAGAGTGATTCTTAAGGGACTAAGAGTTCGTGTCGATGAAAAAGATTTGTCCATGCATTCGGGATTCAAAGAAGAATTAAAAGAGTTATTAGGCGACAAATACAGAGGAGGATTGCCTAATGTTTTCATTGGCAAGAAATACATCGGCGGAGCAGATGAAATCAGAAGATTGCACGAAGAAGGAGAGCTCGAGAAACTTGTAAAAGGGTGTGAAATGGCTAACGTCAGAGGCTATGGTGGCAACACTTCTTGTGAAGCATGTGGTGACATAAGGTTCATACCTTGCGAGACATGTTCAGGTAGTTGCAAAATATTCTATGATTATGATGAAGAACAGGAAAAAACACAAGACACGGCAGACGATGGATTCGGTTTCCATAGATGTCCTGAATGTAACGAAAACGGATTGATTCGTTGCCCTCTCTGCTGCGATTAGTCCAAATCGTATCCTTTTCATTTTGGGTGAATATGCTACTAAAGACATTTTGTATTTTTCTTATTGTTGTATTGGTAACATTATATTTACCTGAACAGATGCATAAACAGAAAGTTTCGATTTTTTTTTTTCAACTGTTATGTTACAAGGACCTGATAACCAGAGCCTGTGCATGGCTCGAAACATTTTTTATTAGGCATGGAATCAATTTTTTTGAGTGAGCACATCAGAGTGGAATCTGTTATCATGGAAAAGGTTCGCCCGGCAGACTATTAAAATGGAGGCAGGCCATACGACTAGGTATCATCTATTCATTTTCAGTTGTTCATTTATTTGTAACGGTAGTGGAAGACCTAAAATTAGTTCTGGTGACAAAGACTGGAAGTGCCAGACTCACCCTCATCGCATTAATGTACGGATGCAGTTAAGTATTATTCGAGCTTTATAGACTGAGGTTACTTAATTAACTAAGATGGAAGTATTCAGCTTCAGCTACTAAAGAGAAATTATGTTAGTAGTGTAACACAGTGTGTAAGATGCTCATACATGATGTCATGTTATTTTGAACGTAACCTAACTTAGGTAGTTGAATATGAGAACTGAACTCCTGTTTCCCATGTTTCATGACCTGGCCGTCTGGCCGACAGTTATTCCTCATTTTTGAATTGAGATTGTTGACCGTTTTCAAACTCAGGAGTGCAATTAGTTCCCCCGATAACGTAGGCCTCGTTTGATTTCGGGAAAAAGGAGAGAACGGAAAATTTTAAAAAAATGGAGTGAAAATGAAATGTGTGTTTGATTGTAAGGAAAAAATAAAAAAATAGACAAAATGAGATTAAATTTTACTTATAACTTTTTCATGAAAAAATTATTTTTCTTCACTTTTTTTTTCACAACCAAACATAGTCGTGGGTAATTTTTGTATATGCCTCTTGGCTTACGAGAAAGGGATAGTAGGCAATTCCACTTAAGAAATTTGAATTTAAAAAAAGGATGTATAAACAGAAAGTGGCAGAAAAACAGGCACTTTCATATGCAAACTTGAGCAGAATGTGTTGCAATGTACAGACTCGCAGTTTAGTACAAGAAATATCCCAGTATTAATTGAAAGCAATTTCAATGACATAACTTAGAAGTCGCATACTCTGAATAGCCAGCACTCTGTGCAGATTAAGTGACACTAAACTAATTAACTACCATTGTAAAAGCCTGGTTACTCCAAGTTTACATCACTGAATGCTTCCAAGTTAGAGAACTTTTCACTAGTTGTTCAAGCTTCAATTGTTTGTATTTCTGTTCCCAATATCAGCAGCCACTTTGGCTGCCTGTCGAACAACTTCAGATCGGCCCGGGCCAACAACGTCAGTTAGATCGATGAGGGAAATATTGACGCTTTGGCTGCACTCACAACAACCCTGTATTTGGTCGGTCATCAACTAGTATAATGTATTTGGAAGGGACGTAAGTAGGGGTTGCAACTTGCAGATATATCAGTTACGAATATTTTCGATACACAATCGGTCATTTTATTTTTCATCTTTTCTTCCTAGGGACGTAATGCTTGCAAACGTCCTATATGGTTTGGAAAAATTAGAGAGCAATTTTTCTTGTGCACAATCAGGGCATTATACAAAGGTCGTCTCGGTATTTGTTTGGTCTTTGTTTATTTTTTTATATGGATGGATACAAGTAGTACAAATATTTCATACCATATCTAGTTAATGTCAAATACATATATATTACCTAATGCGCACGCCTTCTTCAAACAACAACTCCATCAAGACTGATCCAAATAACTGCATTCAACTCCATTACGACAACAACTTCGTGTACACAGCTTCCACCCGCTAGGGACGAGAAGAATTCAAAGCCTCCACGTCCAGAGGCCTGAGGAATGAAAATCTTTTAGAAGAATAAAAACTTTCCAACAGAAAAATATAATAGTCTTTTTGACTAAATCCTCAACTAACATCACCACTCAGTTGACGGTTTTTATTTAATTATATTTGTGAAATTCATAAAAGCTATGAAATGTTATTATACTAGTTTTAACATGGCCTTCTGGCCTGTTAATTTTAATTTTAGAGGACATCATCATGTTTAAATTTAATACTAATCATTCTTAATTTATTAGTAATCGAGTATGTATACTTTCGTGCACCGACCCACATGGAAAACAAGGTGGATTTCCTCTACTAATTTGATTAATCTTTGTTTGTGCAAGTGTGGCATAAATTAAATAATAACCGGTACCAACTTACCTATACATTTTTGACATTGATTAAATAATAACTCTGAAACATGACTGATCATTGGACAAAAGATATTGTAACAGCTTAGTTTGGTTACGTAAATATGGAGATGTAAAGGACATGTTATGTAGATTGATTAAGTGGGATATGTAAATATGCAGAAATATTGGACATATTTTGTAAGTATCCAGACATATATATAGCACATGTTAAATTGATTAGTTATGACGAAGTATAGGACATGGCTATGTAAATTGATTAGGTGGGTTCTGTAAATATGCAGAAGTGTACGTAGAACATGTTAAACCTAAATTGATTAGGTGGATTATGTAAATATGTGTAGAAGAAGTGTAGGACATGCCATAAAAACTCTAACATGTACTAGAGCTTTTGAGACTCATTAGAATACAATTATATTGAAAGACAAGAGTTTCTTACTCCACATGATCTGTCTTTTTATAATGAAACGAATGAAAAACACTTTCCAGTTACTTGTCAGTTGCGTGTCCCATGAGACATGTTTTTTAAAAGTGCATATCATATTTATCAAAATCATCTTTAAAATTGTTATTTTTCCCAAATGTTTAGTCTGGCCGCGCGGTTTGATCATGGCAACGCAGTCCGATAGAGCATGATCGCGTCCGGTGTTGTACTCGGGAGCTGCACACATGTTTTCATGGAACTTCGCCGTCTTGATAATCCAAGTGTAGTTCCTATGATAAATACTCCATCTTCACAAAATGTGTATTTTTTAAGACCAAGCTGACATGATTAAAGCCTAACACTTGTGCGCAAGCCCGTAGAAATCCTGTGGTAAATCGTTGAAGATAACACACATCTTTCTTTTGAACTTGTACGAACGGACTAATTAACTAGAGGCCGTAAAAGTTATTGTATAATGAGAGTTCATAAGTACTATCATAAGTAACATGTGATTGAGCAGGTAATATTAAAGACGGCAAGTGTGATGTGTTATATCACGTTTAACTGTCAGCAACTACATAAACATATGTAGAGAGCAATGTTGACCTAACTCTGCCAATTTAATTTAATTAGTCAATTAAAATAGGTGTACGTATGTGGCTCATGTGTGCCCCGATATACCTATAGTAACTACTTGATCTAATTGCAAACAGTGGATATTAGTGCACGCAATAGCAATAGCAATAGCAATAGCTAGTCATGCACGTATATACAATGTGGTTTTTAGGGTTTTGTCTGTTAACTAATTAGGGTGATTTTTAGTATTCTAATAAATTTAGTATTTATTAAATTAGGCAACTGTACAACTATATATTTTTATTTTATGTGTATGTATGTAACTTTGTTTTGCATCAATAAAATCCTAATCATATTGTTCTTCTTCGTTTTCGTTTGATTTCTACTTTAATATATTTGATTATGAGGGTTTACTCAATTAATTTATGTTTCAACTTTCATGGATAACAAATATGGATACATAGCGTTTCTTTAGTTATATCGAAAAATTAAAGAACTGTCCTTCAACATTATTTTGTCTCAAGGAGAGTTTGTCATTTCCCAATAAGTTCAACTGGGCCGAACTCCATTTTCCATCGACATTATATCCTTTAGCTAAACATTCATGTGCAATGTACATTATTTACTAGCTAAGACACACTAAGAACACAAGCTCAACGTTTCTATTGAAACGAAGCTATTACAATAATCTATTACTCACCTTATGGCATCAGCCAACAGGGTAGTTAATATATTACAACAATGCAGCACATATTTCATGAATGTTCATTCATGATGAGGTACTATATCACATATTACATATATATAACATCATTTCTAATTAGTTGCGTGTTGATAGGGCTGTCTCTCTCCAACTACTTGTCAACGCTTTAAATCAACTGCATTCTAAATCCAAGCTTCAGTTGCTGGCAGCCTCTTGATGGTAATGATCAACGTTCGTTAATTCGAAATCACATGAGTAAACTCCTAATTATAGCTGCCTCAGCACTATCAGCATCCATTGTGGCTAGAACTTGGCTCAGCCTCTCACTTAAGTCATCCACCTCCTTGTGTAGTGTCCTTATGTAATTGCAAGTGTCCTGTAATACTCTGGGGGCCGAAACCTACATTAACAAAGTTACACTTTAATTACATTATTGCATGGAAGTGCTACAAGAAGCGATAAATCTAAGTATCGAAGTATATATATTCTTCAACAGAAAGCTCGAAACAAGAGAGAGGGAGAGAGAGTCATTGTTACTAGTTTTTCCGTTTATATGACATAGAGGTGTGTGAATATACTAATTAAATGCGTACCATGTGTAAAAAAAGAAAATATTATTTCAATAATGATATATACTGTATTGTTTATTTATATGTGTATACCTTTTCTGAGCGACGTCTGCGGTGACCAAGTTCATTGGGAAGGACTTGTTGCAACTTGGACATCAGATGAATGATTTGATCTTCAGTGATACTTGAGGACTCGGACTGATGCCTTGATGACCTTCTGCTAGACATGATTCGTTTATTACAAAGAGTTATAGTAGGAGTAATGTGGAGTGAGTATGGCCTTGATCTTACTAAATGCGTGGTACTATGACAAAAAGGTGTATATATAGCAAAATGAGACAGGCAAGTTAGGCCCAAAGAAATAAATTCTGAGCAAACTGATAAGATAGTTGTAAAGAAGAGGAGAGCATGAGGACCACAAATAGAGAAACTGTGACCCAACGGCGAGGGAGACACATATCGCAAAAACATCGATCCATAGAGAGAGATGTTGGGGGAAGAAGACAAGTCATTAAATACTAGGGTTTGGTTTCTCATTGTTTAGAGATGCAAGTCATAAATTGTCATGTAATTTTGTTCCCATGTCATGGTGGAACCTCAAGTGGCATAGTGAAATATGCTTGTTCTTGAGCTTACAGTGTTGGCCCTTCTCGTCGTATGCATTATGTCTCTCCACATGTGACTAATTAAGCCCGACCCTAGGACATTATATAACTATACACCCTTCTCTTTACGCAGTCACACCTCAGAGGCCATTTCGCTGCGGACACCGTAAAATGTGACATGAACTTTTGCTTACGGTTTTGCAATGCTCTCATTGAAAAACTCATAACCTGATAAATTAGCTGCATGTGATCACCAAAGTTAATTCACACATACCCGAGAGATAATCTGATCTACACGGGTCATTATAAAATTAATCTTCATCCCTTGCTCAGAGATGTGAAGTAGCTGCTGCAGGGGACTATGGGATTCGAAAACAGAGGTATCCATACTTAATTAAGGATGCGCTTCAGGGTACAACACCAGTATCAAGTATAGGTTAGCGTACGCTTGGCTTCATCATAAAAATTATGCGCCTCCTGGAATGTTTGAAATGTCCCAATAATGTCATTTGGACTTATAGGTAACGGAAACATTTATCATTATTTTTGAAATTAAGAAATGAATGAAAAACATATTCGGAAATCTCGGAATGTTTTGTACTCCCTCTGTCCAGGAATGATCTTCCTGGTCAGGAGTTTGGCACAATAATTAAGAAAATGAGAAAAAATGTGAGTGAGAGAATGTATTGAAAGAGAAAAATGGTTGTATTAGTGAGAGAAAAATGTAAAAGTATGAAAGTAAATACTTAGTAATAAAGTAAGAAATATAATGTATGGAGAGATAAAAATAATTGTGTGGGTGAGAGAATAATGTAAAAGTAAGATAGTAAATAGTAATAAAGGTAGGAAAGAGAGTGTATTGAGAGAAAAATAATTGTGTGGGTGAGAAATAATGTAAAAGTAAGATAGTGAATAGTAATAAAGTAGGAAAGAGAGTGTATTGAGAGAAGAAAAATAATTACTATTAAAGGGAACAAAAAAAATATTAGAGACATCCAAAATGGAAAGTAGGAAGATCATTTGGAGATGAAGAAGTATATAAAAACACATGGACCGCAGTATGCGATGAATCACGATGTTGATTACTGTATCTTATAACGAACTAAATGTCACATGCATTCCCCATCCATGCACGACACGACACGTTGCCTTATATAACTTGTGATCAATCAATTGAATGCACAAATGACAAATAGGATTCGAAAACATTAGATGTCGTCGGTCACGTGGTAAACCGTTATTGGTTGACACATGAGGACAACATGATTCGATGTGTGCAACACAATACAAGGGACGGTCCCAAGGAGACGTGCATCCCTCCTTTCTCGACTCATAGCCATCATCTAACTGCGAGCTAATATATATGGTACGTATGCATGGTGATGACTTTAGCTTTGCTTTAGCGTTAAATAATGGCTAACAACCGACAAAAGCTGTGTATTAATTGGACGTGCATGGCCCCCATTATATACAGCTTAGCTGAGATTTGTAGCCCAAGTCCCCAACCCGAGACCATGTTGAAAATCATATGGGGGGTCTAAATATTTTTCTTCATAATTAGATTGAAACCGAAGGCAGTAGACTATCAATTGCATTATCAGATGATTGTGACGTAAGTTTTAATAAAATGTTATCGATCCAAATGACATCGTTTTGAAATTTGTTTTCATTTTCTAGAATTTTCAAATTGGCGATCCCGACTGCTTGGGATGTGTCTTAAAATCTATTCCATAGTTCGCTTTAGCTCTCATGGTAAGCTTTTTTTTTTTTGTATGTTTATTATGATAATCACATCAATCGAAATCGTCTGAAAACCAGTAAAGCACACAACAACAATACAATTACATGTTCAATGCAAACTCTCCTAACAATAAATCTGGTATTTTGGGAACAGCTTCAATGTTGCTCCAAGACCAGTGATTGTTGCTAGCATACCTAGCCAAGGCATTAGGCATCAACCATTTCCATTCTCCTCCTGGGCAACATAATGCATCCTCGACAATTGCGAATCCTCTCCCAACAGTTTAACAAACAATCTAGACAACTTCCTCCCGGAACACATCGTACTTCTTGGACAACCCCTCCGCTAAATCCGAACATATAGTTACCTCCTTTTTACATGACACAGCGAGTTGAAAACCAAGCAACACAGCATGCATTCCCCTCCACTTCCCTCGACGAACTCATCGATCATACCACCAGCTGATTTCACAAGTACCACCTCAATAAATCCTTCATTCCATAGTACTGCAGCTATACCCACATTCTCTCTGCTGCCACTTCACGATCCATCACAGAATATAAAAAGCACAGTTATGATTTGGAAACCCTAACTCTTCCATCTTCCGATCCATCCGCTCGATCTAGTTGGCCCAACATCACCTTAACTTTCACTACTAATCCATGACAATCCCAACCCTATTTATCATGTCTTTTTTTTTCTTTCATTCCTACACATTCAAAATAAACCATAGTCCACAAAGCAGAGTTCTGAATTCCTCAGTAGTATAATTATTAGTATAATAGAATAACAAGTTAGCATGATCGTCACCATGAATGCAAAATAATTCGTTTCGCAGGTACCAAAGCAAAATAATACAAGACTCTAGGACACCAACAGTCCCGTAATAAGTGACAAATACTTCCCATAACAACATCACAAAAAGAAACACTTCAAATCAACATGGCACTGTCGCTTTCTAAGATAAATCACATCAGGCAAACAATTGTGAAGTAATTTCCAGCTAAACATTTTAAATTTATCTGGCAAATTAATTCTCTGAATTAACTTCCAAAATATCTCCGTATCTTTTGTACTTGAAGACTCACCCTCTTGTAGATACTACCCCTCCACGCATGAGAGGACCTAGAACCAGCCCCCCTGTCAATAATACTGATGCATGAGCAAAGTATCTTGCCTTGAACACTTTGCTCAACAACAAATTAGCGTTTGTATGTTTCAATGATAAAGCCTCATTCATGATTCTTGGACATCGAAACCCCGAACCAACAAAGAACATCTTGATCGACGATCCTAGGTGAGGACTAATGGGGGAGTCTGAAACAAAGAAAATCCCAAAATCAATGAATCAATCCAAACACATATTATACGACCTTTGTTATAAATACAAAGACTGATAATTCTAGGCTATTAGGATATAGCTAAGGATATTGAAAGAACATGGCAATGAAGAAGAACGCATGCACTAATCAATAAACCCAACAACTAGGAAACGAAACCATAAGCCCTGACCGTACAGGTCGGAACGCAAAAATGGACACGGACACGACGACCACATCGGAATTGAAATCAATTCGTGAGAACACGAGCGAATTCGTACCTTCGGATTAGACCTATGGGCTTCGAATTGGCAGCCGGCCCAAAATGATTCAACATGTTGATCTTATCCGTCTCTGTCTAACACTTTCTTTATTTTGGATGTGAGCGCAATGATGTGATGATTCTATTCTTTATTTTGAAGTGCCCCTGAAGACAAACATTACTGCATCAAAGTAAACAATCATTATTCGACAATTCGAGTTCTTCAAATTAAAGCTGATCACTCTATTCTTCACATCAAGGTGATATTCCGTAAGAGTGGTGACAATATCTTAGAGAACGATTTCATCATCTTCATCAGAGTCCAAACATATTGAAGCTAAAGTTAAAAATCTGTGACGCTGATCATCAAGCCAATTTCGACGTTCATCAATCACATTGAGGTGATAATCAAAGAACGACGAGCTGAATAGATTCAGATCCTGAGCAGTGTTGAAGCAGAAGTAGAGAACACTAGCACAGAAGTGTTCAGACTGGGTCTGGACAGGTGGACATCAAGACCGGGTCTTGCATCAGGAACCTGAGCTTGTTTCTGATCTTTTCACTATAAATACTTAGCTCGAACATTACCTGAGGTTGTAAGTGTTGTGTAATTGATTTCCTATTAGTGAATTATTTTCACCGGGCTTGAGGAAAAGCCCCTGGACTAAGCCTTAAAGGAGCCGAACCGGATTACCAATTTCTATGTCTTGTTTACTTTCTGTTACGTATCACAATCTGACTAACCGCGCAGAATCTGAATAGATCACATTCTGAATCCTAAACTTAATTGAGTTTTGTTAATTTCAGTTTTGCAATAATATTGGCATTGAGAGGGAATTTTATTCTGCAGAAAAGTTAAAGGTTCCATAAGATAGAGAAATTAATGTTGGTGAATGTTAAACTAAATTCACTGAATAATGTTATTGAAGTCTGATCGAACTAACCAGGTTCCCGATCCCACGTCAAACAAAAACAGAGAAATAGAGAGATGTGCTAATTTTGCAGTCAAGTAAAAACTCTCCATGACATGACAGGAATGGAGATAACTTTTCCAAGACTCTGTTTTAAACAGGAGATGAACATATGAAAAGAAGGTAGCTAGAGAGTTAAATTAGCTTCTTTTTTTTTTGCGAATTGCGATGTTTTCTTTTGATGGTGGTTGCTCTTAAATTATATGAAAAGAAGGAGAAACTAAAGATTTCAAACATTTTAGAAGACGTACACATTATCAACTTCAAGAAGCTGGACACCCAAGTAGCTAGGCTGAGTTATTAATTCTGACATGAGTGGAGGCTTGACAGTTAGCTTACGATATTAATTAATCTTACTTAGCTGAAAATGAAAGACCTACGACACATCGGCCACCCCA
>JAWWMW010069397.1:0-24590 GCA_035048345.1 Echeveria elegans | reverse complement strand
ATCGGAAAGCAAACGTAAAATATTGATTTTTTCGAAAATCATTCTTAAAATTCGATATTATCCAGACCTACCTTAGAAAATACTTTTTTTTATTAAAAGTCACCATTTTGCCTTTAATTTATTTTAAAAATATAAAGAAACTTTAAATTTTTAAAACTTCATAAAACAAATATTTAGTGTCATATTTACCCAAAAAATGCCTTACAAATAGTTTTGTATAAATTTAATTTGATATTTCAAAAAGTTACAAAATGTTAGCATAAAATTTTATCAAAATTTTTGAATAGTTTTAAATTATTATTTTGAACGTCTAAGAATTTTAATGAATTTGTTTAGATTTTTGTTATTTTATTAATTATGTATATGAAATATTATGGGAAATTCAAGTTTTGTGAAACATTTATACCTATATTTATTAAAGATTAGGAAAAGGATGTATAATCAAACCTAAATTTCTAATTTTACCCATCTCTCCACCATTAATCACAAATATGCCATTAAAATTAAAGATAATGGATCCGGTCCAGCCCATTAAATAAAATTAATAATTAATAATCAAGCGGAAAACATTTAGCTTTTTTTAGGTGAATCTGAACATACAGAAAAAATTTCCATCGGGATGACGGAAGTGCAGATAGTTTAAAAACAATATGGAATTCTTGTAAGAATATTTTTTTAATAGATGGGTCGTTGTAAGAAAATATATTAATGGGCAGGTCTAGGTAGTATAATATTTTAACGGATGGTTTACGATAGTTAAATTTTATTGATGACTTTTAATTAAATTTTAGAGCAACACAATATCTTTATTATGAAAACCAGTTTGGAAAATGCACAACAAAGTGTCAATTATAACTGAATAATTAATTTTATGTATATTCATATTTGTACTCCCTATGAAAACAAAAAAGATTCACATGAAAAGTGTAAATAAATTAAAAGGTGTAAAGAATTAATGATCGTAGATTAGATTGAAATGATGGGTTTAGATTAAAATAGGAGGCGGTTAACAAAATCACGACAAAGGTAATATTTATTTAATTATTAGTTAAAAAGTCAGATTTTTTAACAATCATCCGATCAATTCTAATGAAGGGTGCTGATCACTTCATACTTTGTAGGATAAACCTCTTTTTATTTTATCCTTTAGCAAAGTAAATTCATAAAAACTACACATTCCATATTGCATTTCTACTCATTTTACCATACTATTTAAATGCGAAATGCTCCCGCCATGATAAAGTCCACCCTAATTTACGCACATTTAGCTAATGTAATAGTTGCAAGATAAATTAATATAGACATCAAATTAGTGAGTCGAATACTAATCAAGCACGTGAACTTGTATTTCAAGACAATCAAAAAATACAAATGGATGAGTACGTGATTTCCAAAATTATTTAGCCCTGTAAATTTGTATATAAATTCAAAATTTAAACACACAGACAAGTAAAAAGCAACCTCAAAATGGCCACTTTGAGAGTTCTTGTGATCATCTTTGCGATTATTCTCTTTGTACAGACTGATGAGATCTCGGCAAAGTGTTTTTGGGGTCGTGTCAGGACGTTCGTGTTTTGCTATAGATCTATAAAGATGGATGGTCCGTACGTCGATCCATCCCCCAGTTGTTGTCGTGCTATGAAAACTCTTGATATCCCTTGCGCTTGTAAGTATATGACTTATAAACTTGGGAGATATATGAGCACAAATAAATTGATGAATGTTGTAGAAACATGTGGTGTCCAAGTTACTCCCGGGACAAGATGTGGTGGTAAGTAATTATTTTATTTTGTGTGGGTTTTTTTAAACGGAAAAACTATTTTATTTGATATAGAAAAAACCATAATTTTGTGTGGGTTAGTTTGGTTTATTTCATGAGTACCTTTTTTTTCTATACTAATGAGTGGCTTGTGTTTATTTTTCGGTGTGCCAGATTATGAGTTGCATCCTGCAGATTTTATTGGAGTTTAAAGACTATTATGGAATGGCGCCGGAAAATTGAATCGTGTCACGTGTGTGTGCTGTTCCTCATTTTTCATATAATGGGCAATAAGAACGATGAATATATCAAATAAATTCAAGTTGATTGTACAATATTTTTATTCAATATTTTAATAATTACATTTTATATTGATCTGAATAAATTTGTACATCTGGCGAAAATACTATCATAGCATTTCTACATTATTAGTTCGGCATGCATTTTGTCGAAGTGTATGTATATGTTCGAAAGAATATTCAGTAAGTCTGAATCTGTAACAGTCAGATTAATGTATAAACAAGATCGTCAGATATTAGTTGTTGCAACCAACGCTAGAGCAAATATCAGAACAAACGAACAGTTGTAAAGACACATCACATTTGAATATCTCAGATCTAAAAGAGTTCGAGATACGATTAAGCAGATATACAAATGCGAGATCGTTGTGTGCCTCATGATAATGATGACTGAGCTTACTTGCCAAACAAAATAAAACCGATTGGACTAAATAAGGACAAGAATTTTTCACATTCGTATCAAAAAAACAAACTTTGTTCAGATAAATGTGGGTTGCGTGTGTATATTATTAATAAGAGAACGACATATCATTTGGGAAGCATGAGATTTTTCTTTCTTTACTACTGCACTGAACGATCAAATCATCAAAAAGGAAAACGAAGAAGTTAGATTTCATCGTTAGGGACGAATCGGAAGAATAACTCAATTGTGTTGGGACAAGTTCTGATAAGCATTTTAAAACAAAAAAAATGGTATTATAGTGGGACAGATAGAGCATAAATGCACAGACATAAATACTCTCTAACTTAATTTATTTATCTGTATTTCATATACAAAATTAAGCTTGTTCGAATGAGAGGAAGAAGAGGAATATGTTCGAGGAAGAAAATGGAAGTGAACCGGAATTCGAATGAGAAGAGGAATATGTTCCACAAAAAAGGGACCCAAATGAATTAAATGACCACGAGAAAAACTAATCGACGTAGCATTGGGCTGGATAGGAATTGATCATTCAAGATTTCATAGTGATGGATATGTAATACTAGGACGTAGGGATGGGTATCCGGGTTGACCCGACCCGATCCGAATCAGATTGGTCGGATCCGGGTTGACCCGACGATCCGGAATTTGTTATTGAGAAGACCCGAAAACCGAACCGAAACCGACCCATTACGGTTCGGGTTGAAACCGATTTGGCCCGGGTTTGACCCGGAATCGGAATTTTGGCAGACTCGAGATCAAAGTGAAGTTGCCTAGCTTGTTGTTCAGTCAATTTAGCCGCAGCACCCATCTTTGCCAACCTCCCGATCCACTCCTTCATTTTCACTGTCCCTTCATAATTCGAAGGCAAAGAGGTAAGCTTCTTGAGGGAAGCGGACAAGTCGGACAACAAGGGATAAACTTGATCAACCGCTACCATATTCAGCTTTAAAGAATCCATCGAAGTTATAAAGACACCAGTGCAAACGTTAGGAATCATTACTTGCAAGACTTGCACCTCATCATCCTTGCGGATCGACATGGATCTGACGTTGTGCTTTGAACGAAGCTCAGTGGACAGAGGCGCGGAAATCAATACGCGACGGACGCTTGACGGTGCGGTGAAGTGTGCCTAGCGGTTTTGTGGCGGGAGCTGGTGACTGTGGGATTGTACTTCATTTACGATTAGGGTTTTGAGGATGGGGATTTGACCCAATTTTGATTTGGGTTCTTGTGTAATGAATATCCGATCCAACCCAGTTTGAACCAAAATTTTTTGGATTTGAACCGGAACCGATCCGAAAATCGGATTTACATATATTGACCCAAAAACTGGTCCGGAATCGGTTCTGGTCTGATTCGGGCTAAAAATGTGCATCCCTACTAGGACGCATGTTAATTGCAACAACTCTGGTGGTACCCTGCCGGTATGAAGTCTACATGACTCTGAACGTCTGAAAGACAACTTTGTCATTCAAAAGATCAGGGTATTTTTTCCAAAGTAGAAAAATCCATATAAGTGAAGGAGACCATTACAGAATTAAAGAGAAAATATCCAGATAAGGGAAAGCGAAAATGATACTAAACTATGACATTGAGTAAAAAACTAAGTCCCACTGAGTTTGTTAACCCACTTCAGAAAAAATTGTCTTATTATGTGGGTGTTCCCTTGCCCAATGAATTTTATCTTTCTAACTCCGGCTAGAAGGTAGTGATTTTTCCCGTTGAGTTTCTACTATGTAACGACTTGAATCCATTACTTTACTATTACTTATTATTCTGCTACAACTGTCAATTACTTTAATTAGTCAATCAATTTACTATTCTGTCTAAGTAAGATTGATCCAACAAATCTATTCATAACAATTGGTTCTTTTAAACCTCACATGAAATTAGACGTCGTCTGACACGCGTCGTCATACGAGTCAAATTAATTTATTTTTTCTTCGATCAGGTAGTACAGCGGCAAGCAAGGTCGATCCGACGAGGAATTGACTAGCGAAGTGTATTTCCTATAAACTACTACGAATTGGAAGGTTTGTGAGAATTTTGAACAAAAGCACAATCAGAATGCAGAGAAATTATCAATTAGATGAGCATACACGATTCAAGATAGATACTTGTAACTTACTGTTTATCATCGATAAAATCATGCAATTTATATTGTCTCATAACTCTAACACATTCCGGCAAAGGTAACGTGCTTACAACTTCAAATATCGTTTACACCGGGAAAATGTGAATAGAACTCTTGCAACAAAATAGCATAAAGAATCAAGCGAGTTATATTAATGGGCAAACATTAATTCTCAATCCCTAATTGTTCTACTTATTTTTACAGAAAGTATCAAATAAGTCAACTATAAAATTTAACTTTCACGAGATAAATCGTAGGCAAATACTCAATAATCTCATCAAGCCAGAATCATAATAATATGTGTAGGAATTGATGCAAGACAATAAATTTGAAATCAATAACGTATCTCAAAAATCTCATCAAGCCAGAACCCTAATTTGTTTAATGATTGGGCTGGATCTGGTTAACTTCTTCAATTTGATTTTTTTAGTCAAATTATTGTGTGATTATAATATGATTAATTTAACCTAGATTAATAGTCAAAGTGTAATAAAGTGTAAATATGAAAAGTTGTAATAGGGGTTAGTTTGTATTAATTAGATTTTTAATCGGACCCCTAATGTTTCAAAAAATACGATGAGAAAAAACTATCGTTAATTGTAATGGAAATCAACTTTGGGTGTCGATTAGCTAACGGCGAAAATGAATGAGTGTTTAAATAAAAGCGAAAATCATATTTATCTGTAATTACCCCATATATATATCGCTCGCTCCATGACTTGCTTAAGTATGCTTCAGGCACAGACATGAATTTTCTCGTGAAATTGTTGATGTAGTTACCTTATTCAGCTTGTCCGATATATTTAGAGATGTTAATAATAGACAAGTAGTTAAAGTAAATGACACCAAGATATGATCACCCGGTTCGTCCCTTTTAAGGTTTAGTCCGGGGAGGTTTGTCATTGAACCTCGATAGGGAACACTTCACTATGAATAACTGCGGGAACACTAGCCTCTATCTAGACTAACACTTTACACTATAATGCAAGTGTTATTTGAGCCCAGCTATAAATCTGTGATCTCTCTACAGATCCCACCAGGCCATCAAGCAGTCCACTAGCACCTCACCTTGCTTCAGGAACCTGAGACTCCCTCTCAACCTATTGAAGCCAGCACCGCCGTTTATTTTCCTTCGATTGAAATCACCCCAACCAAACAAGCCACAAATGCTCCTCCTCCGGTTTGCTTTAAGCGTAATTTGGAGTATGCTGTCACAACCTGGTTCAAACGATGGATGTTACTCAACAACGCTTCAACCAGTTGCAATAGTCTGTGACACTTTCTGCTTTAGTTTACCTTCAATTTAAACTCGAGCGTGTCAAGGTACCTCACTTCTCTCTACGTAGGAGAGACAACAACGATATGTTGTCTACTGAATACGTTGGTCTTCCTTCTCTTTAATTGCCACATAGATGAGAGTCCACTTGCTCCATTTGACTTCTTCACTTTTGATCAACGAATTTTACACTATTAAAAATGGCTATTTAGTATACTGGGTAACAACGCCAATTTGATCAAGACGTTAATCTTCTTAACTAAAAAGACTTTTGTCCCCGATGCTAAAGAAATGCCAATTTTAACAATGGAAAACTTGTAGTCAGAACAATTCCAAAATGATATATTTCAACCACTTAGAGAGAACATATTTTGTGAACAAATCCCAATGATAATTGGATTATCAATCCGTGGAGTTGGCCCAATTCTGTACTCCGATTAAATATAAGTTTCTACTTAACTAATTAGATCTTATATTTGGTTTTCGGATAGAATGGATGAAGACTAAGTCACTCAAAATATCATAGATCAACACTTGAATATAATCAAACCATGTTAATAAGCCTTAAGTTATATATTGATATGATAACTTGTGCTTGGATTAACAATCTCATCAATTATAATAAGGACTTATCGATTGAATAATCACTTGATCATTATTCACAATTCATCGCTCAACATGTAACTTCTTATTCGCTACTATAACATGTAAAGATCAATACCAACTCATAATTTTAAAATAATAAGGATCTGTAGTAATATTGAAACACGGACATTACTACTCACGCATGACAATATAAGAATCGCAAGTCGTAGTTGGAAAAGACTTACAAGAAGAAAAAGCTAGGAAAGCCGAAAGTGGCCTTCCTCTCTTGGAAACCTCCTTCTATGAGCGGGGAAAGTCCCTCTGCAATTCTATGATTATTTCTCACTCGAACACCTCTATTTATAGAATTTTGGGGATCGAATGCAATCTGGCGCGTGTAGGCTCTTCACACACGTGCAACAACATGAAATTTTGTTTTCACAAACATCACGCGCGTGAGCGTGGGTAATCATGTGTTACTCGTCTTCACACGCCAACATGGTGTTCCTGCTCAATCTTTGCTCATTTTGAACCATTTTGTCACATTTTGCTCTCTTTCTTCATCCTTTGGCGTTTCGCATTCGAAACATCATAAATGTGTGATCGGTGTTGTAAATGTCTAATATATACACACCAACTTGCTTGTTTTTACGACATTTATGATATAAATGGAAAGGTATTCTACTCTCACATTGTCTTTTCAGGTTTAAAATGCATATTATGGTGATTGGAGAAGGTTGGAGCAAAACATAGCAAAAGATGAAGGAAAATGAGAAAAAGATGAAACTTTCTATCGACAGAACAGTTCTTTCGATCGAAAGGGTTATTCCTTAGTGCTAATCAATTCAATCGAAGGGAATGATCAGTACTTAAACTTTCGATCGAGATAAATTTCAATTCGATCGAATGACATCATGGAAGTACGAGCCAAGACCGAAGCAACTTTCGATCGAAACAAAGTTTTATTTGATCGAAAGAAATTTCTATTCGATCGAAAGAAACCTGCGACTTTTGACATGCCGAATTCGAAGGGTCACCTTTTCTCTATAAATAGAGCGTCACCCAGAGCTTCAAACACGGATTTTTGTACTAAAAAACTCAGAGAAAAGCTCTCCAAACACTTGTCTTAGTTCCTAGTTAGACTCTTTTTGTAATAGAGAAGTTATGACTGAGGTAAGAATACTTTCGTTCTTCAATAATTCCTCTTCTCTTCATTATTTTACTGTAGTTTAACTATGAATAAGTATTCCCTCGACATGAGTGAATAATCACTTTATAAAACAAGGGCCTGACTTACCCTTGACTACTCATGATCGATTAATGGGATTGTACATACAATTTAAGATTTATTTTTGGTTAAAACAAATATATTTAGTTTGCTCTAATGTGATGCATGCTAGATGTTTGATAAAATGTCTAAAAGAATCCGCATGAGTACTATACCTCGGAGAAGAATCCCAATGGATGAACTCATGCTATTGAGCCGAAAGCGCAAAGGGTATTAAAGTACGAGGTTAAATATTCAGAAAATAGCCTATATCTGACCACATGCGGCTATTGATCAACAAAAGACTAGTTTAGAGAGTATTCAATGAAGTTAGTATATATCTTACCACGTGTCGCTAACGAATTTGAATTCTACGATATTAACTCAACGCGGAAGTTGTTATCGTCCTATAGATTGCATGTATCCTTGTCTTTTGAAAATCGGACCAGTGAGATTTACATCATATATGCATAACTAGTTCTAACTTAAACATACCGTTTTCAAAATCATTCTATCTTATCTTTCAAAAATCCCTATTTATATCATTAGTATGATAGACCGAGTCATCTTCTTTTAAAAATGTTTACAACAAAACCTTTCACCAAACCAACTTTTTATGAACCCCACAACCTATTAGAATTATCTTGTGCTTGAAGTAGTTAATTTACTAAGTTTATACCATCCCCTTGGGTTCGACACTACGTCACCCTAGTTCTATAAATTTCTTTTGACCAGTGACAAAATACACACTGCTTTACATACGTCAATGTGATTTTGGACCCGTAGAGAGTTGGTTTCATATAGATTTCCATAAATAACCAGACCGAACTAACTAAATATGAATGCTTGCTAGTTGTTAGGGCATGCATTATGAAGTCGAATTGAGATCATAAGTAGAGGCTTTTGTATAGGTCAATATCAATGACGAATGCAAGAAGAAAGTGAAAAATTAATTTAGTGAATGAGACAATATTAAGTGCAACATATTTTATAAGAATCGAGGCGGCTCTATAGTAAAGCACGACAAGTTTAAGATGTAGAGTTACGCTGCCAAAATTTTAGAAGTCATAAGTTCGAGAATCATGCAAATGTTGAGAATAAGAATTTAGAGCGAACATAGAATTTTTAAATATAAAATATAAGGTTCTAATCAGGATGGAGTCAGGTGGGGTCGGCCGACTCTATCGTGGCCAAATATTTCCTTACTACCATACCGATGACCGTCCTGGCTGCTCCTCCGCCGATCTTCATCTTCTCCGATTCGTTTTTCAGCCCTTCTATTTTTTTGCTAACTTTCTTAATAAAACGACGTTGTTTTGGTAAGAAGGTTAAATAAAAGAAAAGGAAACAGAAGCTCAAAGCTGAGAAGCAGAGGGGCGGAGTTGCGAGAAACGAAACTGGAGGCGAGACGAAAATGGAGAAACACGAGAAGTCGTGCTGCCGAGGCGAGACGCAAGAGCAACTGAGCTGCCGAGGCGTAACGCATGGCTTTGATTTTTTTTTTTGAATTCGGAGTTGTAAATTGTGAAAAATATTGCTAATTCCTAATTGTTTTTATTTTGTATGATTGTTCAGGTTTGGTTGTCGGTGACAAGATTTGATGAGCCACAGAAGTAAAAACCCTTTATCAGCCGACGCATAGTGCAAGGTATTCTTCATTCTTCTACTCTCTGCAATGAACATTTAGTGTGTGTAGTTGTGAGAATTGTCGTTGGTGAAACACATGTTCTTGCATTCTCTGTTTGTTGGTGACAATATTCGACCCCACACCCCTGGTGCTAATATGGAAAATAATAGAGATATGTGGAGACTACATGACGGAAAAATATGAATTATTTTATTGCTTGAGAAAATTTACTCGCGATAAAGTTAGTATCGGAAACAATTTGCAGACTCGAATCACGAGAAACAGAACATTTAATTTAGAGCAAAGTCGGTTCATATGCAGCTTTTGTAGTTTGTACCGATCAAGAGTTTCTTAAAATTTAGTCATCTAGAGTTTCTTAACCTTTAGTTTAATTTCAGGCTTTGATTTGCACTAAAATGTTTGAATGATGAAAACAAAATTTGAAGTAAATGAGACATGTGTAGTAAGTGAGATACTGAATGCGGCGAGGCCGTTGCAAACTTTGTGAATTATTTGCGCTGTTAAAGATTATAGTGTGTACATGTTTTGCAGTTTGTGCCCACGGAATATTTGCAATTGTGACAAATCACAAAGAATGACAAATAAATTAATAGTAAATTTATTTTTAACACCCATTATTCACGCAATTTAGATATTAACACTCATTGTTAAAACATTTGGATTGAAACACCTCTTATTCGTCAAAATTTTGGATGCTAACACCTCAGTACAACGGCGTTAATTTTGTCGTTAAACGCATGACACACGCGCAAATTAGTAACACCCGTTATTCACGCAATTTGGACATTAACACCTCTTATACGTAAAACGTTAAATTTTAACACCCTTAATTCAGAATATTTTTAAGGCTCGATTCATTTCGTATGCGCATTACAAGCGCGTGTAACACACCGTTTAACGCCGTTGTACGGAGGTGTTAACGTCCAAAAAGTTGACGAATAAAAGGTGTTTAAATCTAATTTTTTAATAAGGGGTGTTAATGTCTAAATTGTGTGAATAACGGGTGTTAAAAATAAATTTACTCTTTGTAAAAATATGTGCAAGGTTGTCTTCAGTTATGCAATGAATCAGCTCCACCACTTTATTCTTCACTTGTTCTCGGATAAAATGACACTTAGCATCAGTATGCTTGTTTCGACTATGAGAGACTGAATTCTTCGCAAGTGACATAGAAGATTTGTTATCAACATATACAGTCGCATCCCTTCCTCCAAATGTTCCATTTCAGTGAAAATATATCTAAGCCACATGGTTGGACAAGTGCATGCTGCTGCCATGTACTCTCTGCTTCGCATGTTGAGAGTGTTACAGTTTGTTGCTTCGTCAAGGATCATGTAAATATTGCTGATCCAATATGAAATGCATAAGCAGAAGTATTCTTCCAATCATCTAAGCTTTCACCATGGGCACTATATAAATATGCAATCAATCTAGAATTTTGAGAGTATGTGTAAAATAAATCATGGTTGGTTGTACCTTTAAAATATCTCAGTATATATTTGTTTTGTTGCTGCAAAATGGTCTTGTTTTCGATTCTCCAGGAATCTGCTGACTAGTCCAACTGAATACATAACGTTTGGCCCCGTGAAGGTCAAATATCATAGACTTCCTACCAAACTTTTGTATAATGTTGGCTTTACTGGCTCTTAGATCGAATCAATTCTCAACTTCATTCTTGATTCAGTTGGTGTAGATACTGCTTTGCAATCATTCTTTCTAAATTTATCCAAGACTTGTTCTGCATTTTTTCTTTTGTGAAACAAAGATTCCACTCTCCTTTTGATCAACTTCAATTCCAAAGAAATATAACATCTTGTCAGTATATGTCATTTCGAATTCCTTCATCACTACCTTCTTGAATTCATCAAACATAAAGACAACACAATTATGTCTCCATTATTCCTTTGCATCGTATAAAGACATAACACCATGTGGACGCTAAAATGGAGGAAATACGGATGAGAAAATAAGGGCGGGAATATTAGTGCTTTATTTTGCATCCAAGTGGACGCTGGAATATTAGTTGACGCAAAAAACAACTCTATAAATACAACATCATTTGCACCATGTTTCTATAAAATCCACCATCATCTCCACCATCAAAAAAACTTCAGTGTTTTTTGCTGAGATCAGGAGTCCGTTCAGGCAAAAAAGTTTTAAACATAATAAACTTGTAAGTATTTAAATTTTGGCTATTTTATTTACATGTGTCATTTTGTTAATTTTTGGTTATTTATTAATTTGCGTTATTAATTTTTTACAGTAAATATAAATAAGAAAATACGTGAGTGGATGTACGTGCGTTTAATTAATGGTTATATAACCACAAATTTGTCACTGGCATTGAAGAATTTATGGAGTTTTACATGACTATGCCCACGTATAACGTAAATGATCCGAGCGTGCGTTGTCTGTGTTGAAAATGAAAAAATAGGCGAATTCTTCCTCCAGATGAGGTGAGATGTCATCTAATATATTGTAAAATTGTTCAACATTATTACTAGTGGAGGACACATGGAGAGACTGACGAAATGTTTGTTGCATTACTGAGGGAGTCTAGACAATACGAAGGCGGTCCCAGCAATGATCAGCCGACTAATTATGTGATGACGGACAACACTGAGGCCCACATATTCCACAATACAATGATTTTCAAAATATGCAGCATACGGTATACGACGAATTTGATGTGCAGCCTAATGTCAACATCGGACAAAATGGAGATTCATCACACACATGTCTTTTCTCGAATCACCTAATTCGGTAGCACAATGTATGTACGACATGTTAGACGCTGCCAACAGGCCGTTATGGTCTGGTTGCGACATCAGTCAGTTGGCAGCTATGACGGAAATGCTAAGTCTCAACTCCAAACTTCGACTGACGGAGCGAAGTTACGACATGATTTCAGATTTTGTCGTACGCATCTCACACCCCAAGACAACATCAGAATCATTTTATGACACTAAAAAATTAGTACAGGGTCTTGGGCTTCCGTTAAAAACAATTGATTGTTGCAGAAATCGTTGTATGATATACTAGGGGGTGCAGATGCGAACTATATTTCATGCAAGACATGTCAGCACCTGAGATGGAAACAAGGTAAGACGAAGTTGGTGCCATTTCTTGTATGTTTTATTTGCCCATAACTGAAAGTTTGCAAAGACTATGCTTCTGAGGCAACTGCCTCACACATGCATGGACACTTCGAGCACGTTCAAGATAACAGTGTAATGCGCCATCATTCAGATGGAGAGGCCTGAAAACATTTCGATAGGGTGCATTCTAATTTTTCTTCAGAGGTAAAAAATGTTAGGTTGGGCTTATCTACCAATGGATTCAATCTATTTGGGGCTTCGGGGCAGCATTACTCATGTTGGCCAGTTATTTTGACACCGTACAACCTTCTCTCATCCATGTGTATGCGGGATGAGGTTATGTTTCTAACTGTTATTATCCCGGGCCCGGAGAGTCCCAAACAGAGGTTGGACATGTATCGTCAACCGTTGATATCCAAACTACAAAGTTTGTGGCATATCAGATCCATCACATGACGTGTCAAAGAAGAAAAATTGTTTATGCGGGCGGCTGTAATCTGAACTATTAGTGACTTTCCTGCATGTTCCATGTGGTCAGGTATTATAATCTATTCATAATCACTCAGCTCATTTATTTTTATATATATTTAAATATTGTTATATGTTTAATCGAATTATGAATAATGAAGGTTGGAGTACCGCTAGAAAATATATTTGTCCTTGCTGCATGGAGAACACCGATGCAAAAGGGTCCTCAATGATGCTCCGTCAGTGTGAGATGGTTATGAAGTGTTACAACAAATTGAGAGAACTGGGCTGAGGAAGATTACTGAAGAGGGTGCTGAAGAACATAATGTCAGTGTCATTAGAGATTCCAGATGAAAAAAGAAAAGTATTTTCTGGGACCTATCTTATTGGGTCAGTCTACTTTGGATGTCATGCATATCGAGAAAAATGTATTTGATAATATTTTCAACACAATGGTAAATGTTTAGGGCAAGTCTAAAGACAACTTGAAGACAAGGATGAACATCAGAGATTTCTTTAGACGGTCTGAGCTAGAACTTGATGAGACCAACAGTAAGTACCACAAGGCAAGCTACACATTTCTATTTGAATGATTGAAAACAGTTAAATTTTCGGACGGTTATGCTTCAAATCTAAGTTGTTGTATTGACTTGTACAAACTGTGAATGTTCGGTATGAAGAGCCTTGACAGTCATATCTTTAAGGAGAGGTTGTTGGATGTTGCTTTTCTACCTTTCTTAGAGAACACATATTGGGGCCTATCACAAGTTGAGTGCATTTTTTTAGAGATCTTACATGTTATGAGCTGAAGTCAGAAATAGCACATAATCTGCACTCAGAGACACCTATCATTTTGTGCAAGCTGGAGCGGATTTTTTCACCTGGGTTGTTTGACTCAATGGAGCATTTGTCTATCCATTTGGCAATGGAGGCACCAATTTTGGCCCTGTACAGTACATATGAATGTATCAATTGGAGAGGTATTCATATGAACTTGTATTTAATTTAAGTGTTTCCCAACTCATCGATTACTAACGATGTTTCCCAACTCACATATGTACATTTCTTTGGAGATTGAAGAACACAGTCGGAAATAAAGCGCGCGTGGAGGGGTCAATTTGTAGTGCATACATAGTTCAAGAGACCTCGACATTTTGTGAATTTTATTTCAACTCAAATGTTGCAAATAACCAAATGTCCCAGAGCCGCAATGATGATGGCCTCAATAAGGGTGTTGATCCTGACAATTTGTTCATTTTCACGTTTCGAAGTTGTACTTTGGATAAACCCACACGTAGACAACTTATGGATGATGATCACCATTTGATACAAACTTATGTCATACTCAACTGTGAAGAAGTTCAACCTTTTGTAGAGTAAGTTCATTTTTAGTTAATTTGTAATTCATATTATGATTTATCACTTAAGTTAACGAGCATCCAAATTTTCACAGATATTTCCTTGCAAACATCGTGCGAAGGGCGAATCCCGAAATTATGGACACTGCCGAGCAGCGTATCTTAGAATCACAATTTTGCGAATGGTTCTACCAATATGTAAGTCTTTCCTACCTAAATTATAATATGTATATTCATGTAAAACTTTGTTAGCAATTAGTATTTGTGCAGACCGATATTGCAGAATGTCCAATTGCCAACACCAATATTCAAACTTTGGTCCGTGGACCCGCTAGAGTTGTTAGGATTTTTCCTGGATATTTGGAGAATTGTTATCGTTTCCACAAAAAGACTCATTCGTCAATGAGAGCCACAAACTGCTGTGGAATTTGTGTATTGGTACAAACATTTGGCACCGGCGAAGAAGACTACTATGGAGTTTTAGATGAAATTATTGAGATGAACTATGTATCTCAAATGGTGAAGCGCCCTTTAATATACATTTGCTCGTGGTTTGATACCAAAAATTGGGGAGGGACTCGCGTCCGTCATCAGATGAAGATGGTCGACGACGTCAACCGACATAAAAAAATGTGGTTACTAAGGATCGTTACAGTTTTGCACATCAGACATCTCAAGTGTATTTCATTGAATACCCAAAGATAAGGCGAACAGATGGTGATTGGTTGGGATTTTGTAAATTGAAGTCTCGTGTATGGTCTAAAGAGGATGTTGAAAGTACTGATCATCGCATTATAGTTGCAGAACCGTTCCAACAAGAATCTGTTGTCCTCATGCGTAATATCGATGATCCACATGATGTTGACAGATAAGGTCCCTTACATGATTCCGCTAGTCCAATATATGTAATTGAAGGCGGTAACGACGAAGATGACAAAAGTTCAGAGGAGAAGTTTGAAAGTTCAGAAGAAACCGAAGAAAATGAATTGTGATTTTTGTTATAACTGAATAATGCTCTCATCAATTAAAAATCCTTAAAGGGTTTAAACTCGGGTTGTTTATAATTTTGTTTGTATGTTGTTATTATTTAAAATCATTAATGTTATTGAAATACAAAGCAAACGTCCATAATAAACTTGTAAGAATTAGCATCCACGTCGACGCTAATATTTATTTCTTATAAATAAAATATATTAGCGTCCACGTGGACGCTAATTTTTATTTCAAAAAAAATGAAATACAGTGGACGCTAATACTAATATTCGAAATATATTTTTTTAATTCGAAATATTTCAACATCTACGTGTTCGCTAATATTTGTTCTTTTAAAATGGAATACTAATATTTCAAAAAATATTTTTAATTGGAAATAATTCAGTGTGCACGTGGATGCTAATATTTATTTTTGTAAAAATGAAATATTTTAGCGTTCACGTGAACGATAATGATTAAAAAGATTTAATTAACCCGCCTTGTTTTTTGTTTGATGAAGTCGGACGACAATTTTTGAATTACCCGTCTTGTTTTTAATATTAGCGTCCACGTGGACGCAAACTTTCAAATTACCCGCCTTATTTTTATTATTAGCGTCTACATGGACGCACCTTTTCGAATCATCCACAGTCTTTTATATTAGCGTCCACGTGGATGAAAATGTTCGAACTACCCGCGTTATTTTTAATATTAGCATCCACGTGGACGCTGATTCTCAGTCCATATAAATCAGAACTTGGTGAGTATAGATTACAATTGACAAGTAAGAAGATTACAGGAGATGGTGGGAGAAGATAATCTGCCAAAGTTTTTCAAAGTGTACATTGCACAACACAGTTCTCAAAAAATGATAATTTATCTATTCATACACCGTTAACAAGTTTTGTGATTATATGAGATTTACTCTTTCCTGGATTGAAGTTGTTTAATTTGTTATTGCAGTTGATACCACGCGAGTTTGTAGCTTACCTTGGTAGGAAAAAATCTAGTTATGGTAAGTTGACCGGCACCAGCGGAAAGACTTGGATAGTTGACTTGGTTGAGGAGGGTAAAGATGTGTATTTTATTAATGGATTGGCAAGGATTTAAAAATGACAATATGGTGCGAGATGGAGATTTTTTATTTTTCAAACTTAATGGCAATTTGGTGTTTAGTGTCACCATATAAGATGAAAGTATGTGTGAGAAAGTTGTAAACCTCTGATGATCAATAATAATAATAAATTAAATAAAAATAAATTAGCGTTCACAAATAAGTTTTTTAAAAAATACAGATAAATTAGCCTCCACGTGGACCCGGATTTATTTGTATTTTTTTTATAAATATTTACGATGGACGCTGATTTATTTCTAATTAAAAAAAACATTTACGTAAATACAATACATTTGCGTCTATGTGGACGCTGATTTATCTGCACTTAAAAACTATTTATGTAAATAAAAATAAATTTTAAAATATACATTTAATAATATTTACGTAAATGCATATAAATTTAAAAATAAAAATAAATCAGCATCCACGTGGACGCAAAATGCAATCTGCGTCCATTTTGTGGACGCAAATGTCACATTTGCGTCCATTTTGATCGAAATTGCTTCTACTCTCTCGTGGACGCAAATTCGCTTTTTTCTTGTAGTGCACGATTTGTTGGTTGATACACTTCATTTGATTTAAACTTTTATAGAACATTCATCCACGGCCTCTTCATCCACGACCACCTCTGTTATTGTAAGTGTCACAACTTTTTCTCTTTTCTGGTATTGTTTATTTGATGAACTTCCATTCACAGAAAGTCTGCTTTGTAAAGCTTGGGAACAGACTAAACATTTCATTTGTATGCTTGAATTTATATAGTTCGCTTTTGCAAGCTTTGTGCCTTTGCACTAAAGTCGTCATATCAAGACCTCGATTCTGGATACCACTTATTGGAAGCCTAAAAGAACACGAAGAAAATACTGAATTTGTTAAGTATATATATCAAGATCGCTGTTTGACTACTTTTCTTGAGCTGTTGCTCATACAAATGACAGAAGCATTGCAAGCTTCTCCTCTTCCTTTTCTCTCTACTATGTTTTGTTTATGAATGAGTTTATTTTTTACAAAAGAAATGCATACATATTTATACTACAACATATATTATTCTAAAGAAAACAAAGACCGGAGGAGAAAATAATTCTCCTTGACGATTGAAAGTTGTGGTGTCCAGAGAATAGGATGTTTGAATTTTAACAGGGAGCCTCCCTTCATATATTCTATTGATATAGTTTGTAGCATGGCATGCCCCTTACCATTGAGTATTTGAGGTATATATACACCAAGCATGTGTAAATCCTTAGAATACATCTTACGTTATGGAAATTTTCTAAAGCAAAGAAACAAAACATTTGAGCATATATCACAAAGCATCATGACGATTTGTGTTATTTACCCCAATAATAAACAAAGCTTGGTAATCAGACCATGAGAATTCTTAAATGGATTGATTCCACCATAGTTGTTGGCATGTTATTGGAATTTTTTGGGGGTAGAGAACCTATAAAATGGATGGATTGTAGCGGAGAATAAAAAGAGAATGAAAAGTCACTGACCTACACATGCAAAGTGTAAAAAATGTTGCGTTGTTGCAAACTGTGATGGTAAGCGATTCAGCAAAAAGGGAATCCATGTTGTGATGCACTTGTCTTATTCACATGTATCATGCATGTCTTTGCTTCTTCAACTCTTTCATATTTTACCACTTTCTCTGATCTATGGTCACTATCTTTAGAAAGTTCCGGGTAAATGTCTCTAGTGTAATTGTATGAAATGTTTGAATGAATTACTTCTATCAGTAATGCAGTCCCCCTTTAGGTTATTGTAGTATTAGTACTAAGAGTAAAGTGCAAAATCAATTTGGTTGACTAATTTATCTACTTTCTGTGTCCATCTTGCGGTCTAGCTTAAAGCGTATGCGAATTAATTTCAGTACATAGTTCACTCATTTTTGTCTCATGTATTGTATTCACATATAAAGTGAAAGGTAAATGATTCGGCCAATTTTTAGATTTTAGCCAAATGATCTGAGTCGGTTTACATTTTATCGTATATGCTGTTTGATTTAAAACCAGCTGGTTTTTGAATTTGGCATGCTGAAGGAACACCTTGAGTTAGTTTTTTTGGATGATCCGGGGAAATGCCCCTTCATGATCAATGCATATTATCAAGTAAAGTGAACTTACCATCAATTATATTGCACTTTCTCAAAATTGCATGCATGCACTGGGGTATATATTGATTCATTATAGGCAAGTACATGTGTTTTAATTATCCACATCAATGACTCAATTAGTGTTTGGTAATGAAGCATTACAAACCTGAAGCTTGTGGTGTGGATCACCACCCAAATGAAATGCAGTATACGAGTACTCTATATAAGTAGACCACAAGGAGATAATATATTATTGCATGTTATTCTGATGTAACACCCACAGAAACACATGATACAAGGAAGACCATTTAAGAGAAATCCAGTAATTAACTGGTATGAGTTTCCTAATGCAAGTTTAAACAGAGGCTTATATATATTCTCTGGAATGATATACAAGAGTGTAAAATATGATCATACACAAATAATGAACAAGTTTATAGCTTTCCATAGTACAAGAGTCTTGAGGAAAACCTTTTTATTTGACCTCTGGTCGCTCTCCTAGCCTGAGTTCAAGATCCAGGGCATGTATGAAGCTTGAACTCCGTTGAGCAGGGCTTAACTTCTGGTACTCGTCAACTCTATCTATAATTATACTTGATTTTGTGTAAGAAGATGACATGGTTGAGGATTCATCAGCTTTGAGCTTCCTTCTTTTGCTGCCAGTATTATAACCACCACCTCCACCATCCTGATCATCAACCCCAGCAGATTCATTTTTGCTTTTCTTTCTAGCCTGAGTTTGAAATAAAAACAAATTCAAGCTAAGAGAAATATCTGGTTTATGACAGTGCATCAAACCTCCTTCACCAAAGTACTTCAGGATTTGTGGACCTCGTTTGTCTGCATCCATTTTAAGATCCGAGGTTTGAATATTTTGATCAGCAACCGTGTTCTTTGACCATGGGCGTTTGCCTTCTCTGATGCCTAGTGGGAAAAAGGTAGATTCTTGATCAATTGATATATGTCTTGTAGCTGATGGAGATGAAATTTTGAGAGCTAAAGAAGTTGGTGCAGTCATGTTGAAACCGACAGGATTAGGATTAGGGTTAGGGCTATAGGCCAAGTCACACTCTTGAGATGCTACATGTAATGACTTCTTACTTAAAGAACCCTGTTGTAACTGCTGTGATGGTTGATGATGATCAAAGACATCTTGGGGGCTTAAGGACGATTGCTTTAGCCTTGCCCTATCTCTCCTATGGACATTCATGTGACCCCCAAGGGCTTGTGCTGACCGAAACTCCCTACCACAAAAGTTACAAGAATAGGATCTTGGAGGCCATATGCAGCCTCCAAGAGGCCCTGCTGCATCTTCTGCGAAAGCTCTCTCCTCCCAGGAGACATCATATGAGCTGTGTGGAGTTGCTTGAGCATCAGTGTTCGGATTATGACCACTTCCTCTCATCGTCAAGCCGTGTACACCCTTTTGTTTCTCCCACATCCAAAATCTTGCATCATCCATGGCCCAAAAAAAACTCAGAAGCACGCTGCGAAAAGAAGAAATGTACAGCTTAATTCCTAGCTGTACAAGAAAGGATAGGTTTTAAACAAAACATATGAAGATAACATATATGCAAGTATGCAACTGTGAGATCGATGAAAGTCGAGAATAAGGAACAATTCAAGTTTATGTAGCACCTAGAGAGAAGTAGAAGTAGTTGGTAACTGGAAAGCTAACTACAAGAAAGAATCTAGATTTGAAGGATTGCTTTCTAGGAGTTAGCTAGACATCAAGAGGCCATGAAAAGTCTAAGCCCCTCTTCTTCTAATAGCTTATTTAGATAGTCTAGTTTTACTGATTAGTTTAAAGAAGCTAGAGTGTTGGTTCCTTGCACTTGCGAATAAGTGTCGGATAATTCTTTTGGCTTCTGTTGTGGGCTTTTTAAAACTATCTCTGTACTTACATGCAGTGGCGGATCCAGAAATTTTATTTATTGGGGTATAAGCGAAAGTTATTAAAAAAACGAAAAAAACTGCTATTACAATTATTTCTAGGATTTTCATTATCATATAGTAGTCTATTACAGTTTCATTGATTACTGTATGAAATACATTCAATTCAAAATCTATACATAATGAACTTATAAATTTAAGAAGACTGTGTGTAAATTTATGCGACAGTTTACTTCAAAATATGAGCTAGTATTCCACATCAAAGAGTCTAGAGTTTAAATTTTAGTGGTGTAGTAGATGGAATATTAATAAACCTAATTGAACTTCAAAATATATTACACAATTAGAGCTCTTTAGTTTTAAAAAAATTTAATAATAACCAAATTTATTAAATGGGAAGGAATCATGTAAAAAGAGCTTTATGTATATAAAGTATAAAAGATTATACACCATTGATCTAGATTAAATGAATGGTTATGATTAGATATTGAACTTATGTTATTAGGGATTAAATTATGTTTAAAAAAAATATTAAACCATATAAAAGGGTATAATCATCTTGTTGAATTTTAATAATCATCTCATCATCAAGTCTGGAATTCTCACCAGTTCATATGCATCCAATCTGACCGGCGACTCGTTTGTCATGTATATAATTTAAACAAGTCAAAAATTATAAAACTCAAATATGGGACACAAAAAAAACTGTACATGAAAAAGTGATTCAATTTCATGAATTATGTACATCAAACATGGGACAAAATTGAATTTCATGGCTCATCACTTTCCTATGGGCGTGATGTTATCTCTTCAAACGTAATTTTATACTGTGATAATGAGGAATATATTCATTAAAAATGTCGAGCAAGATATTATGGATTAATGTAGAATATAATATTATTAATTCAAATACTGTGTGTTTCGATATTTGCCCATTTTTCATTTAAATATCATTTAATATTGTGACCTAATATAGGACGTAAGATGAATCAGATGAATGATTTAGATCTCTTTATACTTTCTATTTTAATAATTCTTTTTATATGATCTATTGTCTTTTATATAAAGTATGTATGTAGTTTTTTTTCGGGTGCATCATTATTGATTCAATTTATTAAACTAGCGGTTGATCGTCGTCCCGACGAGAATGCAGGGGAACAGATGCTTGTAATCAGGGTCCGTGTGGTCTGTGTAAATTAATAGGAACTCGTGTGTTGTATGTGAATTTAAACATTTAATTTTTAATTTTTAATGGGCCAGACTGAGTCGATGTGGTATGTGTAAATTTAAACGGACCCGTGTGATCTGTATAAATTTAAACGGATCGGTGGACATAAATTGGACAAATCATATTTAAATAGCTAAAATTATTTTGAATCGATAACCGAACAACTAATCCTCCCTATTCTATTATATATAATACATATTAAATTGCAGTCGAGAAAACCAGAAAAATATTACAAAAAAATATATAAACTATTTGTTTATTTTATATATTTTTTCCAACTTCTCCAAATTAGCATTTACAGTCTACTAAAGCATGGGAATCACCTAGACCCTTGTCTTGGAATTCCAAGATCAAAGATTCAAACCCCCATTCATGCATGATATATTTCTGAGTGTTATTTCTTTCCACATTAATGTGTGAAATGTGGCTATTTGTCCTCCTAGTGGTGTGGAGTTATTATTCAAGAAGTCCGATGCGGTCTGTGCTTAAGGCTTTGTTCTTTTGACATTAGTTTAATTTCTGTTCAGTTCAGTAGATAAACATTCACTATTTTTAAAATTATTTTAAAAGTGTAATAAGACTTAAAATTATGAGACAAGCTTAAGACGCATTCACTATCGCCAAAACTATTTTTTAAAATTAAAAATAATATGCAAATGTAATTAATTAATTAATTTTAATTTTTCTGATCAGTTCAATTCAGTTCAGTTTCAATTCATGTCAAAAGAACAGACCCTTAGTGCTAGGTCAGATGTTGGGAAGGTGTTGCTGCAACATGAAGCAAATGTGAAGAGAAAGTTGGTCGTGCTGATGTCGTTGATCTACTAGAGAGAAGAACATTGTATACTTTTTTTTTAAAAGTTAGCTAGTTACCAGGAGATCACAGAATTTCACTTGTACCCCAATGGAGACTAACACGAGGATTTTTCAGGAGGTCACTCATCCTATTACTAGTACGGTTCTCACCCAAGCACGCTTAACTGCGGAATTCTTATGTGATCCGGTTCAACAATGCTTGGCTTATTGCCCCAATGAGCATACAACAACATCCATTCATTTCACACTGATGTCAATGTGCAAGAGGGAGAGGTGGCGAGTGTGAACACTGTGACTGATGTAGAAGGTCCGAAAAGTGAGTCCCAAGACACTCAAGTTGATAGAAACAATGAAACTTCGGATCATTTAACCGTAGAGAGTAATTAAGATATTTCTCCGGAAAATAAATTGCTTCCGGTTGATGACACAGCTTGGAGAAGGAGAAACATAATAAGACTAGAATGGAAACCATGGAAGCTGCTGACTTGGAGAAGGAGAAACATAATAAGACTAGAATGGAAGCCTTGACAAGAGTCTGAAAACTTGAGGTATCACTACACGAAGGCCATTTACAATTAAAAAGAGTTACAGGGTGTCTTTTTTTAAGTATGAGGATTCTGTCATCTCACTACGAGTTTTGATTGCAGATAGCAAAGTCTGATCTTGGAAAATCACTTGTAACAGACCAACGGAATCTTGAACAGGTGGTAGTGTGACATGAGATTCAATAAATTACTATGGTTTCTTTGCATTTATTTTCCGGAAAAGGCCAAGCTTTTTTAAGTTATCAAGCTTTAGAATAAGAATAGGTTAGAAGAAAATTATTTGTTGGTCCTCTGCTTTATGGTTCTTTAAATCCTTGGATGCCCTTTATTATTAATTGCTAATAGGTTTTTAGTTTTTCATGGTTCATTTTGGTTCCACCGAAACAAGGTTTGCCTTTACATTAGTCTTGGTGCTGCTCATAGTTCAAATATGATCATTATTTACCTTTTTTGAAGCAACTGTTGCCATGATAGTGTTTGCCTAGTTAGTTAATGATAGAGTTTCGAAAGGACTTGAACCATATTGTCAGTGCCAGTGCCCTTAGAAAACTTCAAAGTCAGTTCTGATTCATGTGCAGAGAGGATACATTCAGAAAACATCATGTCCATGTCCGACTGGATAGATTCACAACACTAACTAAGCTTGTGTTGTTTCAATCTGTCTTTACGTTATGCAAAATTTATTTGTGTTCAAGGTTACATGTTCTCTTCAAGTTAATGTAGATCTTTTCTTCATGAGTCCAGATGCATAAAGAATGTGATGTAGCATTTTATGATCCTGGTTTGCGTTACAATTTTTACCAGGCCAGTCGGGTGGCAGATATATCTCAACAAATATATCATCAAGTTAAGACATTACCGATATCAATTTTCCATAAACCCATTTACATGTATAACAAAAAAAAAACTAAAACTAAAATCGAGATTTAGACCTCTTCATCATACACACTTCAAGCACGGATCGTCTCAGGTACCTATATTAATGCACTACTGCACGCCGCAATCCGGTTGAACCCGGAACCAGTGACTTTATCAAGTCACCTTCAAATCGAGTTTCACAACATTGTTTGCAAGTATGGCCGAAGCAGAGTTATGTAAAGTGTAAACTATTTTTCTGCAATGATCTGGCCTTGGAAAATCTGATCTCCAAATAGTTGATTAGGAATATGTTCTGTTGAGAGACTGGAAGGTATAAAGGAGAGGCCAAAACCAGGACAGCTGAAACGGTGGTTGATCTCAAGTTGTTACTGCCTTCTTATTTCGAGCAGAGTAATAATTACACACAGCCTTTCTTTCGACTATCTTCATTGGGGCCTATCATCTCGGAAGACTGTGGCTTTTCTTTTATTCCAACGACGGGCGGCTTCAGTTTTGATGGCTGCATTATTGGATGACACCTGAAAATTTTGAAGTTGTCCAGGTAAAAAAAGATAAATATATGATGCTGCTGTTCTTTGAACAAAAAAAATACAAGATTTCAAGATCATTGAATAAACAGCAGCCCGTAGTGGGAATAATTTTATGTATATGCCCATCATATTCACACATCAACAAGTTTTACAAACATTCAAATCAAACTTAGCTAATCTAAATATTTTTTTCACATACATT
>JAWWMW010069387.1:0-14594 GCA_035048345.1 Echeveria elegans | reverse complement strand
GTAACATTTTATCACGAAGATATAATTAAAATGCGGGAATTAGCGATCCTACGGAGCGTATAAATACGCTCTATCAGGGGGTCTGCAATATTTCACCTGAAACGAGAGGTCCTCAAGCCTAGAAGACCTAATACACTCCAAATCACAGGGCCTCAGCAGGCTTATTGAGCGAGAAACTAACCTTGATAAGGACCGAGTTAGCGAGAACCGCCACCAGCCTACGTTTGATCGGGGAGAGATCCAACTCAACACACGCATCACAGCCTAAAAGAAGGATGTCCTCCTGAGACGCTTGGATACACGAGACGACCTGCCCAAGAATTTTAAGCTCATGCACCAAATAAAACAAACATTTCAGAAAGTGCTTGGCAGACGATGTGACTTTGAAAGCAAAGCAAAAATCCCCATCTCTGTTCCGGATAATGGCAGCCACTCTCGAACAGTTCTCAAAGGAATGAATTGCTATGTTACAAGAGCTCCCATACTCATAGGGCATCCACGGATCCCAAATAACTCTGAACTCTTGAAGCAAAGGAGGAGAGATCCCAAAAAACCACAAATACGCCTAGACAAAATGTCATGACGACAATTCCTAGGAGAGACTTTGGCCAAAGCGGAGGCACAGCTGAAAATGATGAACCTGGAAAACCGAGGGCTCTCGAGTTCACAAATGTACTTCCCCGAATCAAAGGTTACAAACGAGGTTCTACCTCATGAGTTAGCAGACATCATCCTCGAGTCAAAGGCTCAAATCTAAATTGCTTATACAAATTAGCTATGTTTACATTCATTCCATATCATATAGCATAAGCGTAAGCTAAGCAAGTTATTTTAACCAAAAACATTCATGAAATATATGTAAATGTGTTCAATCATTAATCAGTAACCAAAGATTCGTTAAATCCTTGTCATCAAAATAACTACTCACTCATCTCGAACGAGGAACAATACATGATTAAAAAAAGCAGAGTTTAAGTTTATAACTGCTTCGTAATGTTGCAGGTCTTCAAGGTGTTTTTGTAAATTCTTCTTCTTAATCTCCGGCGTTTGAGGGATGTGCTCGTTCCTTTGTCTTGTATTCGCCAGATCCAGGCTTTTGGATCCCTTTCTAATATAGTTGCTGGTGCCGCCCAAAAAAAAAAAGGTCGAATAACTTTGTTCGGGTAGAAATTCAGTCTGAAATGTAAATGAAATCGGTTGAGTAAAATAGAAACTGAATATTTCTAGAATTGGGTGACTCTTGTGCCTGGTAACTTTGCACGCAACTAAAGTACAAATTCTCCTTCCTTGGTTTCCTTTTTACAGTGGTATTGAAAACCCTTTGATTACCCTTCATATTGGTGGAATTCAAACCCTTACAGTAACAGTCATTATGGCCCTCCATTGAATTCTCTCCATAAAACTTCAAGTCCCTTAACATCGTCACATAAATCCTTCACTTAAGCTCTTTATGGTCGAGTAAATGGGTTCTTTGAGTTGCTCGAGTTTCCTTTTCAGTCGAGTACAAAGCTGAATCTGAGAATATATGCCACTCGGTCGAGTAGGACTTTCACTCGACTGAGCTGCCGCTCTCTGTCTGTGTCTATTGGATTTTCCACTCGATCGAGTTAGTGTCTTCTGTTCCTTTGTCATTGATTCACTCGACCGAGTCACCCCTTTACTCGGTCAAGTAGCTGGCTTCTGTTTGTTCCATCATTCTAGCTCGGTCTAGTTAGTCTTCATTCGGTCGAGTAGAGCCTCATTTCAGCTTCACTTGGTCGAGAAATGTTCAACTCGATCGAGTTTGACCTTCAAACTGCACTTTGACTTTTCCATTGACCAACCACAACCCGATAAAAAACCTTCGTTTTGCTCCTTTCATTTTCATTTTTGTTATGTTTTGCTTCATGCCTCTATAATCATCAAAAAGTGAATTTTATACATGAAATAACAATATGAGTGTGGAATACAACTAATTTTATATAGTAAATGTGAAGAATGTGATCAAATACGTGTGTATATATTGGACCATTTTAACACCGATCAAATACCCCACACTTAAGACTTGTTCGTCTTGAACAATCTAAGCTCTAACCACTAAAAATATTAAAATCTATTCCTAACTCACTTTTATAGGAATCAAGAATGCATTTAGCATATCGTGTAAACATCACAGTTTTCCTCGCCATTGTTCATCAAAATCTGCTTAGAATTCATTATCATGTAAACATCACAGTCATACTGTTAGTAAATGGCGCACAAAGTATAATATTTGGAGAAAGTGAAAATTCAATGCTTGTTGCTCGACCGAATGGTTGTTGAATGTGGTCGAGTAGATTATCCAATGTGACTGGTTGAGTAGAAGTTAACCCGGCCAGATTTCGAGCCATCCTTCTTTACCTTAATTGTCCAATATTCAATAAGAATTAAAATAAAACAACAAATAGAAATAACAAGTTTTGTAGAATGAGAAAGGTTTGAAATCTGAGTACTGAACATTAATCCCATATTTAAATGGAGCTATCATTCAAATTCAAAACAAGGAATAAAATCATAGTTAAATTCCGACTTTGAAGATATGATTTAAGAAGGATTCCATTTGGTCATAAGTGCAGTCGAGTTAAGAGGGGTTTGGTCGAGTAACCATAACTCGTTTACTCGAGCGATACTGCATAAGTTTCAAAATGTACTCAATGGTCGAATAAAGAAGGGTTTGGTCGAGTAACCATAATTGCACAGATTTCAAATGTGTTCGACCATATGGATTTTTTAACTAAAGTGATTTAAACGTAAGTTTAAATACTAGGAAGTTGAGAATAACAAGTTCAAAAGTTAGGATGGAGTTATTACAAACCCAAATATTAGGAATTAAACGCGTGAGAGGGTCAAGCGGATGAAAGGAAGGCAACTCGAGCATGGTCATGCTTTCTTCATGGCGACTCTATTGGCTCCTTTCCCATGTGCGATGCTCACTTCGGGAGTACAGGTTTGTGTAAGTTCAATCCTTGGCCTTGGAGTCGAATAGTTGCATTCCCACCGAGACATGTTGAGCTCTTTATAATCTTCGTGGTCGCATTCAATATCCATACGCTCATACCAAGCCAAACGGCGGATTATGGAAGTACATCCCAGAGCTTTAGACTTGTCCATCACACTACTCATTCACCGGAATCTCTCCATGAGTACATGAAACCAATCCACTGGCACCCCTTCATGCATCCAAAAGAGTATGTTCGTCGAGTGTTAATTGATGTTCGTCGCAGCTAACCGATGGATGTATTTCCATGCACCACTCTCAATACACTTTGGTGACCAATTTACATCTTACGCATCCATCCCCGTCAATTTTCTCCATATATAACTCCTTGTTTCTCCGTGCAAATAATCGGCACTACCCCGTAATGCTCAAACTCTCCATAGGTTGATTCCCAAATATATTTCTTCTTTGTTACAAACAACACGTTGTTCACCATGTATGCCCCAGCTTTGAAAACCCCATTCTCATCACAGACGGGTTCAACGGTGCTGAAGAACTCGGCAACCAACTTGTGGTAAGTGGCACCTGACATCACTTCAATCCAATTTGGCATTCCAGCTCTTTCAAATATCAAATTCACTTCATAAATAATTCCCAAACTTTTCATTGTAGGTTCATGCGGAGCAAGGGGACTTATGATATCCTTCTTCGTTGGTCCCATCAGCAGCTTCGCCCATCGTTCCTCATGTTTCATTAATTCCGCCAAGTAAGTGAGGTTGGGATCGAACCATAGCTCCAGTTTGAATTCTCGTTCCTCTTTGGCCTCAGTCTTCACTCCTTTTTCTTTGTTTGAGTTAGACATGGTGTCGAATTCAAATTAAGAGTTGAAATAATTGAATCAAAGAAGAAAATCTCGTTGAAAGGGACAGTGTCGGCAACAACTCATTTTGAGAAAGAAGTTGGGTTGACGTGGTTTCTTGAAATTGACTTTTCTTTTTTTCCAAACTAAACGTTGCTCGGTCGAGTATAAATCTTACTCGACTGAGTAGGGGTAGTTTGTAGAGATGTTGGGATGTCGAGCAACCAATTCGGCTGAGTAAAAGAATCACTCGGTTGAACATGTGCTCTATGTTTGTTCGTGGTGTTTCCATTCGATCGAGTAAGTACGCTACTCGACCGAATAGGGCCCGTCTGTCTCTAAGCGCATTCAACGATTCGGTTGAGTAGAATAGCCCCATTATGTTTGTGGCATTCGTTTTTATCCAATCGAGCGAGATTTAAGCTCGATCGGGATGTGACGTTACTCGACCGAATAGGATTCCTCTGCTCATTCTGTTTGGTTGAGTAAGGTTTTACTCGATCAATTCGCCTATTCTAAGCCCAAAACTTAGGTTTTTAATTAACTATTTCCTAACTAATCTAAGAATTTAAGAAACACATTCGAGAAGTCCTTTGCTAGATCCCTCCTCGAGTGGACTGTTATTCCTCTTTCAATTTGAATCATATAAATCCAAGCTTTTAACAGGGATTAGTTCACAAGTATTGGCAATACAATCATCATCAAATATATCATCCTTTTCAACCAAGTCACAGTCCATACAACATGTGAGCGATTTTAACATCTTAGACAAATAAAAATTATTTTCACGTGTCCTAGATTTAAATCAATATACTCATCATCACAATTTATAATGACATTACTGTGTTTAAAAATGGTCTACCTAGTATGACAGGTATCTAAGCATTTGGATATTCATCCATTTCAAACACATAAAAGTATACAGGTTTATACACTACAAATAAAAACGACAATTAGCGTCCACTTTTGTGGTCGCTAATTAATTTATTAAACAATTTCAAAAATTAAAATATTAGCATCCAAATGGTCACTAATTCATTTAGTAAAATTTCAAAAATTAAAATATTAGCGTCCAAGTGATCGCAAATTTTTATTCGTAAAAAGCTTTGGAAAAAAATTATTAGCGTCCACGTGGTCGCTAATTAATTTATTTTAAAAAATTTAAAATTAAAATATTAACGTCCAAGTGGTCGCTAACTAATTTATTAAAAAATTTGAAAACTTTAAAAATAATAAATAATAAAAGTTTTATAAAATTATAATATTTAACATTGAAATAGTTTTTTCAAATTACTATTTTTAAAAATATTAAAAAACCATGACCTTATCTGTCTGCGATGTTAGTGGCGATGGCGGCCGCTGCGGCGGCGGCGGCTGACTGGAATAGGAAGCAGTTTGATTTGCCGCCATCTGTGCAACAAAAGCCTCCATCCTTCGTTGCGCCTCCTCCATATCTGCCATTCGCTTTTTTATTTTGGCAACCTCTTGTTATTTCTCATCATTGCGGCGCTGCCGCTGGATCAGGTGAGCGGCCTCGCGTTCGGAGGAGGAAATCTGCTGGCTGAAGAATTCTGGCGCTGCTCCTCCACTCCAAAAACTGCCCCATTGGGGTTAACACAGCTAACTACCTAGTAGTATGCATCGCAGGAATCCTGAAAACATAGCGACGTCTCAGACTGTTGGCTGCTCCTATGAGTGAGGATCTTCTGTGTCCGGTCCTAATACATGTTAAATAATTAATAAAATAATGAATAATATTTTTAAAATGTTAATTGAAAAATATTTATAGTTACGGAACTTACCGCCATCTCTTACGAGCGCTGGTCGACTAGCTGAGTACGCTCCAACGTGCGTGCATGAGTCTAGATCATCAACTCGTGAAGCGTGACCGGCCTCCCGAGTTTGGCGTCCTAAATATAAAATAAAATATCAGTAAAATAAATTTAAAGTTTAAAATTAAATAAGAACTCTTGAATAATTACATACCAAGCGACGTCGGTGCTCGTCAATTCCTATGGACCTCTCTGTGTGGAGCGACGAATGAACATTCATATTCGCCTTTTGTCGCTCCTGCAATGCGGATAGATCAGGTTTGCTCCACTCCGCCATCCACTACTCTCAGCTAGGATCATCTATCCAGTTAGGCTTTATCTTCTCGGCTCGAGCCATATAGAGGAGGTAATTGTAACGTATCGCCGCCTGCTTCTCCCACCTCTTCTGAACCTTCGCTGGGGTCATATCTTCCGCTATTCATCCAAGCGGAAGTGCGTCTGATCCGACTATTTTGAAAAGGGAACCCTAGCGGCGGCGATTTGGCCTCTCCGGTCGGTTTTCCGTCCTCTCTTCGGCCGTCATGGTCTTCGATGATGCCCGCAACCCTCCTCCAAAACCGCCGGATCCCCATGATGGCGGAACGGATGTTAATTTCAAAGGCGCCAGCGACGTACCGACTGCGCGTTTCGCAAACCCTAATTCCAATACTTCATATGCGAACGTCGTTAGGGCGCAGACGCCGGCTGCTGAACAACGGCCTCAATACAAGCCTCGATTCCCTGCCATCTCACTTCCAGCACGTCAGGTCGGGTCCAAAGAAGGAAGACCGGCAATCAGTTTCACCGGGGCCGAGGTCGATGCTTGTGAAAAGCGTTTCCAATTTTCGCTTATTGCGAAATTTACGGTCGGCCGTCCTCATATTCTTGACATCCAGAAAGAGCTCCAAGCTGCATGGAATCTCGCCGGTCGTGCTACTATCAGCAAAATCTGGGATGGGCGACATGTTTTGATTATTCTTGATTCAGAATCGGATGTGAGGATTGTTTTAGCGTCGCATGTTCATAAGATTGGACATGCCCTTTTCAGATTATTCCGGTGGTATCCGGAGTATAGCCCTAAGAAAGAATCCAAGTACTCTACGATATGGGTTCGGCTCACCGGTCTTCCTCTCTCGCTTTATGACACCTCCTTCGTTGAAGCCATTGTATCCACCTTCGGATATTTTGTGGCAGTTGATGATAAGACCAAAGCGTGTGTTGCGGTTAAGTATGCTCGAGCTTGCGTCGAGTTGGATGTTACCGTTCCTGTCCCAGATTCGGTATGGATTTCTTTACCTAATAACAATGGATATTGGCAGGCCATTGAAGTTGAAACAAAAATGTCCTATTGCAGCAAGTGTAGAGTACACGGTCACAACTTATCTAGCTGTCGCAAGGCAAAGAAAACAAGTACTATTCCGGTGGCCCAAGGAAACAAACAGCAACCAACGAAGAATGGTACCACCAATGCCTCGATCCCTCAAGACGGGGCTAATCAGGTCTCGGTCGACATGCCTGGTGATGTCGCTGACGCTCAGGAGCAATGGACCGAGGTTAAATCCAAAAGGGAGAAGAACAAGAAATCAGCCAAGGTGTTCAGACCAAAGGCCACTGAGAGCATGAAGGGCATAGAGATAGCAACGTCTTCAAATGAAGAGATAACTCTAAACAACAAGCCTAAGCATCAGGCAGTTCGAGGAGTTTATACTCTCCATAACATCCAGTCCACAAAGAAAGAGGAGAGCGAGGTCTGTAGTCAAAATGCATTGGCAATGGTCCCTTATGTAAGCACCCGGAAGGAGCCTTCCCCCATAAATTCTCATGATGGTTTAGCAGAGGAGGGTCCCCCGCAAGCCGGTGGCTCCAAACAGTCATGTGCCCTTGAGTTTAATGAAGATACTGGCCAACTTTATCATCCTGCCATGGCGGATCACTTTAACTCCATTCAGGAAAAAGCTGGATCTCTCACCAAGCAGGTTGATGTTACCAACATGAGGTATGTTACGATGAGGAACAAGATGAAGTTACCCTCAGGCAGCAAGCACTGCCTCTCTGATCGTGCTTAATGTCTTGTGGCCTCTGCTGGAATGCGAGGGGTATCTCCAACAAAGGTACCTTAATGTATCTTAAATCCATTTTAAAGATGCATGATATTTCCTTTTGTGCTATTTTGGAGCCTAAGGCAGGGTATAAGAAGCTGGTTACTGTGGCTCGGAAGCTTGGCTTTGATGGTATGCTACATGGTTTGCCTTTCAATACGCATATTTGGATTTTCTCCAAGGATCCTATCTCTATTTCCATTGTTCGAGTTAGTTCCCAGCACATTACTTGTAAGGTTGATAATGGCGTGCAAGTTGTGAACTGTTCTATTATTTATGCATCGACTAAAGTTGCATAAATAACAGCCCTTGCATAAAGTATTTTCCAGACCTTTGGTTTTGGGAGCTGAAACGTTAGGCGATTTTGTGCGATCTCCGGTTCCCATTCCGTCCTCTTCTTCGTCGGCCTTCATGGCCTCTTTCAACACCTCTACTCTTGTGCCCAAGCCCCCCGACCCTCATGCTGGTGGTGCGACTGGGTTTGATGCGTCGGAGAATGGAGCTAAAGCTCCTAACGGTTCATTTCCATCGGGAGTCCCTCCAACTCCTCCGGTCAAATCCTATGCAAGGGCTGTTACTTCCTCTCCCACTACTCTGAACGGTGATCCGATCACCTCCTTTTACTCAAGTCCGAAGGCCAAGCCTAGATTTCCCACTATTCAACTTCCCGCGAGGCAGGCCGGGGTAAAGGATGGTCAGCCAGCCGTTTCCTTCTCTAGCTCAGAGATGGGAGCTTGTGAGAAGCTGTACGAGCATTCTATCATTGCGAAGTTTACTGTCGGACGTCCCCATGTTGCGGAAATTCAGCGTACTTTCCAAGCTCATTGGGCCGTGGCTGGGCGTGCCTTGATTAGTGACATTTGGGACAACAGACATGTCCTTATCATAGTCGACTCTGAAGAGGACGTCCGTGTGGCCTTATCCTCACCTCTAAACAAAGTGGGTCATGCTTACTTCCGGCTATTCAGGTGGTTTCCGGATTACAACCCCAAACGGGAATCCACCGTCACCACAATATGGGTTCGACTCCCCAACCTTCCTCTTTACTTATACTCAAGCTCTTTTATTGAAGCCATTGTCTCTACTTTTGGTTACTTTGTGAGTGTGGACGATCGCACAAGTGCGTGTACGTCCCTCAAATTTGCTAGAGCCTGTGTCGAGCTTGACGTTACAAAGCCAATTCCTAAGGCCATATGGATTAATCTGCCTGACAATCGTAGCTACTGGCAAGACATTGAGGTTGAAAGCAAATTGGCATATTGTAACCGCTGCAAGGTTCACGGTCATTCCTTGGACTCATGTCGGAAGCGGAAGACTTTTAAAGCCAGTATGAACGTTCACACAATTACTGATAACCGTGTGAAGGAAGATAAGGGTAAGAGTGCTATGGTTGCACCCCATAGGGCCCTAAACAAGGCTGATGTTGTTGGGTCGTCCAGCAGAGGGAGGGAGGATATGGAATGGCATCCTGTGATCAACAAAAAGACTAGTCGAAAGGCTGCTCGCGGAGTTTTGGTCGATAAAGCTCACTCCAGGGAAGAAAATACTACTGGAAAGGGTGCTGGAGTGGATATGATTGCTACAGATGAGTCTCTTAAGGATTAGAATGATGATGTCCGTATAGATTATGCTAATATCCAAGCTCATAACTGTAGCCCTACTCAGTCTCATACCATGATGGAGCAACCTATCGTTGAGGAAGCGGATAGCAAGAGATTAGATGAGGCTGAGGCCCCGAATCCTAACATAATCAGAGATATTGTGCCCTGTTCTAACCCATCATCTTGTGAAGTATTCTTTTCCGAGGTCACTGGGCAGATTGTGAACCCAAAGGCTGTCGGCAATTATAATCGAATTCAGGAGAAGGCGGGAACGTCTATGGAGCAGCCCGATGGGCAGAACATGGGATATATTACTACTAGGAAGAAAATTGTGTCCACAGGCAGCAAGCACTGCCTTCCAGAGGTTTCTCAATGATTAGTGGCCTGTGCTGGAATGCGAGAGGTATCTCTAATACAGGTACCATTACTTACCTTAAGTCCATCCTTCTTAAGTATGATATCTCTTTTTGTGCTATCTTGGAGCCTAAAGCAGGCCCCAAAAAGCTCCTTTCTGTCGCTAGGAAACTTGGCTTTCCTGGCATGTTACATGGATTCCCGTTCAATTCCCATATTTGGCTCCTCTTCAAGGATCACTTATCGATTTCTATCGTGAAAGTCAGTGCTCAACATATCTCTTGTTTGGTCACTATTGGTGACGACTCCATCAAAGTCTATTGTTCTATTGTTTATGCTTCCACCAAGGTTATGAATAGAAGACAGTTGTGGGCTGATCTTACGGATGAAGCATCTGAGGTTAATGGTCCTTGGTTCTTGATGGGGGATTTTAATGCTGTTTCTCATCGGGATGAAAAGGCCGGTGGTAGGCAATTTGGTTCTAAGTCCTCCGAGGATTTCAGTGGCTTTATTGTTCAGAATGGTTTGATTGATATGGGGTTCACTGGAAATAAATTCACTTGGTGCAATAATCAGGCTGGCAACAAATGCATTTGGATGAGACTTGACCGTGTCCTCATTAACGGTGATGCGACATCTTTCTTCCCTAGAATGAAGGTCTTACATCTTCCTCGTGTGAAGTCTGACAATTGTCCCTTGTTTATTTCCCTCTCTGATAAGGATAAGAATCACAGCTTCTTCTCCTTCAACTCTGCATGGCTTCACCACAAAGATTTTATGCCTTTTGTTAGGATGCATTGGAGTGATAACCGCCTTGGAAACCCAATGAGTAATTTGCACTCTAAGTTCAAAGGCCTTCGGACTAATCTGAGGTCGTGGAACTGGACTATTTTTGGGGACATTAATCAGAAGATATCTGATCTCAGCAAGAGGATAGAAGCTTCGGAAGAAGCCCTTCAACAGGAGTGGTCTGAAGCTTTGGAAATGGATATCATATCTCTAAGAACTCGGCTGAATGATACCCTGGACGATCAACATGTTTTCCTCGAATCGAAATCTCATGTTAAATGGTTGAAGGATGGTGAGCGGAACTCAAAGTTATTCCATGCTGCTTCTAAGGTGCGTCGGCTGGTGAACAATTACAGGGTTACTTTGGAGGATGGGTCCGTTTCGGAGGATAGAGAGGTTGTTGGTAATTTGGCTGTCACGTTCTTCAAGGATCTTCTGAGTCAATTTTCGGCTTGCCCTAAGAGGGATTACTTTGATGACATTGTCCCGTCCATTTCTAGTATGGAGAATGATTATTTAACCAAGCTTCCGGATGCTTCTGAGATTTGGGAGGCTGTTCAGAATTTTCCTAAGGATAGTGCTCCTGGCCCCGATGGTTTCAACGGTGGTTTTTATCAATCTTGTTGGGGTATTGTGGGTGAGGATGCTTCTAATGCCATTATGCTTTTTTTTCAAAGGTCTTCCTTTGCCTACTTCTATTTCGGCTACCGTTTTAACCCTGATTCCGAAGGTCAAGAATGCTACTTCTCTAGATCAGGTCAGACCTATTAGCTTGTGCAATTTCACGCATAAGATTATCTCTAAGATTCTGAATGATAGGCTTCGGCCTTTGCTTTCCAAGTTGATTGGTGAAGAGCAATTTGGATTTGTCCCGGGGAGGTCTATTCATCACTGTATTGCTCTTGCTCATGACTTGACGGCTGATATCAATAAGAAAGTTCATGGTGGGAATATTATGGCTAAGCTCGATTTGTCCAAAGCTTATGACCGGCTGTCTTGGCTGTTCCTCATTCGTGCGATGAAGTCTTTGGGGTTTAGTGAAGCTTGGTGTGATCTTATTTATAGGAATATCAGCAACTGCTGGTATTCTATCCGTGTCCGTGGGAAAGCCTTTGGTCATTTCAAGTCCAACAGGGGCCTTCGTCAAGGGGATCCTCTGTCCCCCTCGCTCTTCATCATTGCTATGGAGATTCTAACTCGTAAGCTCAACATGGCGGGGAAGCCTGGAGGAGGCATAATGCCTTACTGGTCCTCCTTGCGGGCTTTGGAAATTAACCACATCCTCTATGCTGATGATATTCTAGTTTGTTCTAATAGGGGGAAGTCTTCTTTCTCATATCTTATGAATGTCCTTGATGACTTCTGCGCCAACTCTGGGCATGTTCTCCAAGCTTCTATCAGCTGGGCACTTCCCCATTTTCTCCTCCGGGTGGGTAATGGCATTGAAATCACCTCCAACGATCCACGGGCCAGTAATAACATCGGACTTGCGCGCTAGACTCTCCCATAAGCATTGCCGGGCAAGCCTGTCACATTTAGCATAAACAAAGGAGCACCAAGTATATTTCTTAGTAGTGTATTCCCACACTTTAAAGGAAACATGCTGCTCCTCCCAAATAGTATCTTCCAGCCGGATGTCATTATTCCAAAGAATCTAGATTTTGTTGTTGGAATCCCCACCATGAGTAGCTTCATCATAATTTAAGGATCTTCGAAACATATCTAATTGGGAGTTTTCAGTCATAGGTTCCAAGAGGACAAGCATACTAGGTTTAAATTTAGATAGAATGAAATTAAGTTAAGGTAGAGTACCTTTACTACGGATACCTCGGATGTTCCAACAAATAATGTTAAACATTATACAATGATTTTCCTAGGCAGCTGATTGAGATGTCCTCCTCTGCAGCGGAGGTTTTCGTGGGATTAGAAGAGCTCTTCATCTTGGCCAATCGCTCCACCATAGTGGATAAGGCATCCTTGAGATTGTTTCGTTGATCCTCCGACCCTGTCTCCCCTTTTTCAAGGCTTTCAAGCATTGCAAATCCTGCTTTAATAATCTGATCATCAGTCTGGGTCACACCTTCCTGGGTCACTGACTTTGTTATGGCGCCTATCTTCTTATCAGCCTCACATTTTAAACCCCCAACTTCAGGTTGGTCAGCACTCTGGGTTACACCTTCTTGAGTCGCTATCTTTGCCGCGGCATTAATCTTCTTGTCCGTCCCATTATTTACAGACCCAACTTCGGGAGGGGCCATAGGTTTCTCCGTGTCTCTAATTGTCTCTGTACGTTCCTTGTCCAATGGGGGTGTCAGGGCAGATGTGCTTAGTGTTGTGTTGGCATAGAGAAGGTCTGGGCCATAACCAGGTTTCAAGGGATCCTTATTAGCAACTCTTTTCGGCTCCACTACGCGCCATTCGGTTTCCTATTTGGAGGATTTCTCAGCCAGCTTACGAGGCTGACTAATGTGTCCCTCCTGAATCTGCACACCTTCGTGATGCATAGCTGGTTTCTTTTTTCGGCAGGCCGCGAGGTCATGCCCATGGATCTTGCAGTGAGCGCAGTAGGACATTTTTCCTTCGATACTAATCTCCTGCCAATATCCTTTCGTCCCAGGGAGGCTAACCCAAACTTTATCAGGTATAGGTTGCGTCACATCCAGCTCAACGCAGACACGAGCATAGCGCAAATTTGCGCAGGCCTTTGTCCTGTCATCCGTATCAAGAAAGACAGCAAAAGAATTAGTAATTGCAGCAATGTGTTCTCTATGGAATAGTGCCGGAGGAAGGCTCGGGAGGCGGATCCACTTAGTGGTCGTGGTCGATTCTCTTCGAGGGTTATATTCTGTCGAATATCTGAACAATCGAAACATGGCGTGTTGGACCTTCCTTACCGGTGATGTCAGAGCGGCCACCATATCTTGCTCGAAGTCCAGAATCACCATTAGGTGCCTCCCATCCCATATTTCGCTCAGGGTAGCCCTATCCTTGATATCCCAATTCACCTAGAAAGTTTGTCTGATGACATCAATCGATGGTCGCCCCACAGTGAACTTGGCAATTAGGGAGAATTGGAAACATTTAGCCCCGGCGTCAACTTCCGCTGCCGAGAAAGATACGGACGGACGACCCTCAAGCGACACATATTGCCGCGTAGGAATTGGAATTGGGGGAAATCGTGGTTTCAATTTAGGTCTCGAAAGCGCAGCGGCAAACGAGACCTTTTCAGCCAAGGGGGTCGCCGATTTCTTCAGATCTGGCGGTCTGGGTTCTTCAAACTTCAAATCAGAAGGGGACAAAACAGTCGATGTCATCAATTTTGTCGCGTAGCGATCGGAATCACCAAGCCATCGGCCAGCCGCCGGGAGTCGTACGCTACACCAGGAAATACTCCCAAGTATTACCTAAGCTCATAAAATCCAAAAATTTGGACCATTTCTCGATTTGTGCATGTCATCCTTGCGCAGGGGCCATGCTAATCTTCTCTGTATCGTTCCCTTATGATTGTGTTCATATCTAATCTTGCTGTCTGTAATAGTTCCCCCTTCGTCTATAGAGACCTATTCGGTGTTATTAGGCTTTGGGATTTTATAACCCCGAGCTGGCACTTGAGGGCTCCTCCGATCTTAATTTGTAATCCCCACGATCCAGGCTTTTTGGACCTCCGCCTAATAAAATCTAGCTGGTGCCACCCAGTTTTATAAAAAAAGAAAGAAAAAAAGAATGGGATACGATATAATCACATCATCCGCTACACCAAGGTACATCAAGCATAACACGTGATTTTTTATCGTATCCAAATTTTTTCAAATCCACACAAGTCATTATTGAGTGCTAAAAAATCATACACATGGTCGTTAGAAGGTGATACGATATAGTCACATCGTCCGCTACACCAAACTAGCTTTAAAGCAAACCGGTACATCAAGCATAACATGTGATTTTTTACCGTCTTCAAATTCTTTCAAATCCACAGGAGTCATTCTTGAGTGCTAATAAATCATACTCATGGTGATTAGAATGTGATACGACATAGTCGCATTGTCCACTACACCAAAAGTCATTTTAAAGCAAACCGGTACATCAAGCATAACACGTGATTTTTTACCGTCTCCAAATGCTTTC
>JAWWMW010069359.1:0-14598 GCA_035048345.1 Echeveria elegans | reverse complement strand
ATATATATTTTAAGTGAGATTTTAAGACAAGAAGCGAATTATATGAGAGGGATGTTATGAATGTAATTAACTTGTAAGTATTTGTAGAGGAGCCCCAAGAATTTCCAATCTCATGTTTGCGGATGATTGTCTCTTATTCTTTGAAGCTAGTAAGGAGTCAGTGAGTACCATAAAGGAAATTCTTTTTAGATATGAATCGTACTCTGGCCAGATAGTGAATTTTCAAAAATCTGAGATAGTCACCTCCAAGAACATCCCGTCTGATCTCCATGCTTGGGCTGCAGCTCAATTAGGTGTGAAAGTTGTTGGAGATTTTTCTTAGTACTTAGGGCTACCTATTTCTTTTAGCCGAAACAAGATCAGCATTTCCAAAATATTCGAGGAACGAATGCTCCAAAAAACAATGGACTGGAAGAATAAGATGCTTTCTTTGGGTGGAAAAGAAATTCTTATCAAAGCGGTTCTACAAGCTATCCCTGTTTACGCTATGTCTTGTTTCAAGTTTCCGAAGCAGACTTGCAAGTCCCTAACCAGTCTTTTGTCTCAATTTTGGTGGAGGAAAAATATGGATAGTAGGACCATCCATTGGATTAATTCAAAAACTTGTGCAAGGGCAAGGTTGATGGTGGGATGGGTTTTAGAGATTTTGAGGTTTTTAACTTGGCTTTGTTAGCTAAACAGGCCTGGAGAATCCTATCGCAACCAAATACTCTAGTCGGCAGGATTTAAAGGCCAAGTATTTTCCGCACTCGTCAATTACTAATGCCATTAGGCGACACAATAGCTCTTTCGCTTGGCAAAGTATTTTGGAAGGGTTGGAGTATTTAAAGCAAGGCCTTTCTTTCTCGCAAGGGCAAATTACTCCCTACTGGGCTGTTGATAGCACAAGGGTTTTTTCTGTTAAATCCGGTTACAATTTTTTTTATGTCTATCAAGCAAAGAATGGAGACGCATGGAGGAGAAGTTTCGGACTCTACAGCTGTTTCACGTTTTTGGTCTACCTTGTGGAAACTTCAACTGCCTAGTAAGATCAAAATCTTTGCGTGGAAGTTGTATCATAATGCTATCCCTTGTGCTGAGAACCTCGCTAGGAAAGGGTGTCTTCTTGATCTTAAATGCCAGAGTTGTGGTGCGAGAGTTGAGTCCAGTATGCATGTGGTTAGAGACTGTTGGTGGGCTCGATGTTTTCGGGGGAAATTGGGTTTTGGGGACGATATTTTATCTGTGGAGTTTACTGATCCGGGATACTGGCTTTGGTTTTGTGAAAAGAGGTGCAGTAAAGAGGGATTCCGACAGTTGCTTTGTGGATTATGGTTCTTATGGTTCAGAAGAAACTCGGCTGTTCATGGAGCAAAGGAGCTTGGAATGGATGATCTTTACGCAAAATTTATTTTCTATCTTTCTCAACTTACCCGTCAACCAAGTTTGGACATTATGGGTATTCATTGGTCCCCCGACGATGATGATTGCATCACTATCTGCTGTGACGGGTCCTGGTCCGCTGCTGATGGTGTTGGGGGTGAGGTTTTGTGGTGTGCGTTAAAGATTGTATTATGGAGGTGGGTGCGGGGTGGCCGGAAAGAAGGAATTCCTTTTTGCCACGTCATGGAAAGTCAGGCTCTTCTCGAAGGCTTCACTCTTGCGGCTAGTCGGCAATGGCATAGAGTCTCCTTCAAGATAGACTCTGCTGTGGTATTCCGTGCAGTGGCTATGGGTCAGTGTCGTGATTTCTTCAGCCATTCTTGGCTGCTGCGCTGCTGGAATTTCCTGGATAAGTTTCCTAGCTGGAAGATTGTCATTGTTGCTAGGGAAGAGATCTCTTTGACGGATGGTGTTGCTAGGAAGGCGAGAGAGGAGCTTTGGAGATGGGATTCAAACAACGCTATTCCATTAGTTGATTCTTTTGTATAGTCTCTCTCCTTTTGCCTTTGGTCTCCTGGAGATGTTTTCCTCTTCTCTGTTGTCCTTCAATACCATCTTTTTTTATCAAAAAAAGAAGTATTTGATGTGTAGTTTGTGCGGTTGAATTTTATTGTTTGCGTATGTTTGGTTGGATTGGGGTTTGAAAGTTTCATTCTTGACTGAAAATGTAAATGGTAATGAAATGGATTGGCTGATTGCTTATTGTAAGTGACTTAGGATTTTTTTTGATGGATTTTTACGTGATCAGGTTACCGAATTTGGAAATTGGGGATTGAAAAGTATGTTATTTTTCTTCATCTTCTTGTTCCGGTTGATTGTTTATTGATTTTGGTTTTGTTGATTATAGGGCTTTCTTCACCGATTTCACCACTTATCTTTTCTATTGCTTTACGGGATTGGTTTGCCTGTTTATTGTTTTTATTGTTATTAATTTGACATTTCCTGATTTTTGTTGATTTGATGTTGAGCAGTTTGTTGGATTGCTTTGTTTGGATATGTGATTTGTAGTATAAAAGATTTAATTGTGCATTGTAAGAGTTTGAGTCACGCTGAGGAAGAAGACCTAGGTAAGCAAGAGAGCATCGTCTGCCTTGGTATTTTGCAAATTTTACTACTCAGGCTACATCGGGTAATGTTGCGAATAATGACGAGAATAAAACGAAAATTTAAATAAAAATGTATTCACGCCGCAGTCCCGTCGGAATGATGGACTCACCGCTACTAGGATCATAATGAAACTCCTATTAGAGTTTTAGTTAATATGAGACAATAATATTTAAAAAATGCAAATTAAACCATAAATTAAGTCAATGAGTTAATCTTAATGGAACTTTGTTAAGACTTAAGAAGTTTCTAAACAAACCAAGGTTGGAAGAAGTAGAGTCCATATCTATCTGGACATCAAATTATTTATAATAATTAAATATGAATGGCTATGATTAAAAAATACAGTAATAATCAAACATGGGAGATGTAACAAAAGTAGGACCTGAATTTAGGCAAAGACCTTAAAAATTATATATTCGGTTTTAGAAAGTTTTCGTACTCTTTTTATTGTTTATTTGTCCTCCACCGCTTTGTATATAAATAAAACTCTTCTCACTCATCCCCCATCCTCTTCTTATCTCTCTCGCCAAGTGTTTCTCATCTTTGCTCTCTTCTTAGGTTCATCCATCTCCTTTCCTCAAGGACTAGCTACAGATGGTGAGTAGATATCCATTTCTTGGTAAGCTTAACTATGCCTCCAGTTTTGTAAATTTGAAAGCTTGTTTTTTATTACTTATTTTCGAGTTCGGTTTTCAGGAAGTTGAGAATCAGATCAACAAGAGATGGGAAGGGTATGTGGATTGGAGAGGCAAGCCCGCAATGAGAGATCGCCATGGCGGCATGTTTGCAGCTTCTTTTGTATTAGGTTAGCATTCAGTTCAATTCAGTTGAATTCATTTTTCAACCAACTTTTGTTTAGTGAAATGAAATGGTTAATTATACAGTTGTGGAGGTGCTAGAGAATCTAGCATATCTAGCCAATGCAAGCAATCTTGTAATCTACCTAGTGAAATTCATGCATCTATCACTCTCCAAATCAGCAACCAGTGTCACAAATTTCATGGGCACAGCTTTCTTACTTGCCCTTCTTGGAGGTTTTCTATCTGATGCTTTCTTCACCACTTTTCACATCTACCTGATAAGTGCTCTTGTTGAATTCCTGGTAAGACTCACCCACACTCGCAGTGACACCTCCTTTTTTTTAATCATATATATTATATATGAAAATATGAAATGAAACCGTCTTAACAAGGTCCCTATCAGATCACAGAGTGTCTGAAACTCAGGGGCTACTTTTTATGAGTTTTTTGTATTTTATTATTTATTGAGTTTTTGAGATGATATGTTGTTTAGGGCATTTGAAGATTGAATGCAATTGCTTATTCAAGCTTGTGATTGCTGATAGGATTACACAACTTGCATGACTACATACTACTACCAGTGTACAACAACAATAAGCAATATACAACATTAATTGAGTCAAAGTTAGTTTCAATGATGTTCAGTTTTTTCTCTTCTTTTTTGTTTGTTATTTTGTTATATTTTCTTTTTTTAGAAAAAAAGGCAACCACTTGAGATGAGCAGATTGTCACGAGTGTACAATTTTAAGATAGTTTACGCCTCTTAGAATGAGCAAACTTTGTGACATACTTAACTTACGTATGTTTTAAAAACAAAAAGTTAGTAGTATGTATATTATGCAAAATAAAATATAAATATTATATTTAAAAACCATGACACTGTATTTTTACCATTTAAGTGAAATATTTGTTTTTTTTATATAAATTATATCTCAAATATGTTGGGATATATAGCTTTGAATTTTAGGTCCCACGCCTATCCATCACATGCAAGGGTTTCAACTGAAAAATAATTGGATGGTTTTGAGGTCCCATTTGCTCTTTTTCTCACATTTGCATTTACTTTTGAGCTTGCTTACACTTCCAAAATCCAAACTAACTTGTTTCAATGAACACCATATTTTAAATTTTAAAATTTTTTTTTGGAGGAACATTAATATGTATTGTCTTTTTACATGGACATAAATACATATATAAGATACCCCCACTCAACAACCTGATGTGTCTGGTCACGTGTCACTCTTACTTTAGGTTTACTTCACAAGTTGATCTATCCATGGCCAAATGTATTGTCTTTTTACATAGACATAAATAGTTAGTATAAGATAGCCTTGTCTTTAGGTTTACTTCACAAGTTGATCTATCCATGGCCAAATGTTGTTTGATTCAAGTAACCAAGTGTGTGGAAATGCTCCAATTGATCACCTTCGATTAGGACATGTCCATTGTGCCTCGGATGTGCCCTGCATATTGAATATGAATTTACTAAAATACCCCTCATCGAAGATATTCGTTATACACTTTATGTTTGTGAATGATGGTGTAATTGTCATTTCGTCATGCGTTTATTGATTTTTACGACAGCATTTTGATAGATATGGAGTTTGTAGCATGAAACATACTCCTTTGAATGGACCACATGAACTATTCACAAGTCCTTTGACTCTTCTTGTCTTTTTTTCACCTTTCCTTATCAATGTTGTCAAAATGGTGCTTTGCTGTCTGTCCTATGCAACAGGGCTTAGTGTTACTCACAATACAAGCTCGGTCGGCATCCTTGAAGCCCCCGGCGTGTGATCCAGCCACGTCGAACCTCCCTTGTCAAGAAGTCAACGGTGGTCAAGCTGCATTGTTCTACATTGGACTTTACTTAGTTGCACTTGGTGTTGGAGGCATCAAAGGGTCACTGCCATCCCATGGAGCCGAGCAATTTGATCAAACTACTCCAAATGGTAGGATGCAAAAATCAACGTTTTTTAACTACTTTGTGTTCTCCCTAGCCAGTGGAGCTCTTGTCGCCGTGACCTTCGTCGTTTGGGTGGAGGATAACCTCGGTTGGGTTTGGGGATTCGGTATTTCCACATTGGCTATATTTTTGTCGATACCAGTTTTTCTCGCTGGATCAAGACTTTATAAGAATAAGATCCCATCAGGAAGTCCATTGACAACAATTGCGAAGGTACACTATTGAATCTCACTAGTTTGATTGAATTTCTATCGTCGTTCTGACTTATGAAATTATTGAGCGCGTGTATGACTAACTGTGGATCTTTTGCGCAGGTCATTGTTGCGGCCTCTATGAACCCGTGCATACCACAAAGTCCTAGTAACGCGATCGCTAGCATGACAATAAGTCCTTCAGTGTCTGCCGTGCCTGAAATCAAGGCAGAGACAGCGATCTACGAGGAAGAGAAAGTTACGGACAGCCTCAAGTTTTTAAACAAAGCGGTACAGAACAGACAAACATGGTCAGGACTAAAATGCACAATACAAGAAGTGGAAGAAGTCAAGATTGTGCTCAAAATCCTTCCGATTTTCGGATGCACAATAATGCTTAACTGCTGCCTAGCTCAACTCTCCACATTCTCCGTCCAGCAAGCGGACACAATGGACACAAAAATCGGCTCATTCAAAGTCCCACCAGCCTCACTCCCTATTTTCCCAGTGATTTTCATCATGCTACTAGCCCCGGTCTACGACCATATCATCATTCCATTCGCTCGCAAAGTCACCAAAACCGAAACAGGCATATCCCATCTCCAACGCGTAGGGATCGGATTGGTCATGTCCATACTAGCCATGGCTGTGGCAGCTTTAGTCGAAGCAAAGCGAATGAAAGTGGCTAAAGACACCGTCGGGTCACTGACCTCCCACACCGCTCTGCCCATTACTTTTTTCTGGATTGCCTTCCAATACCTATTCCTTGGCTCAGCTGATCTCTTCACATTAGCCGGCCTAATGGAATTTTTCTTCTCAGAAGCACCGGCGAATATGAGATCATTAGCGACTTCATTGTCATTTGCTTCATTGGCATTTGGGTACTATTTGAGCTCGGCCATCGTGACCATAGTGAACAATGTTACCGGACGTTCTGGCCACGGGCAGTGGCTGGCCGGAACAAGTTTGAATCAGTATAGGTTAGAGAGATTCTACTGGCTTATGTGCGTGTTGAGTTTTTTGAACTGGTTGCACTTTTTGTTATGGGCTAAATGGTACAAGTACAGATCAGCTAGGTGAAATGTCAAATAAATTTGCACCATTTTTTTTTTTTCAAACACTACATTGCTTGCAACATGTCACAAGCCATCACGATAATTAAATTGCTCCAGAACTCCTCATCCGACAACTTCTTTGCAAGCGAGCCACGGAGGAATTAGTTAGTATTCAGGTAACGCAGCAGCCAGCAGGCCTAGTCCCGAGAGGAGGATGATCACAATCTTAAGCCTCATGCTCTCTTTCATCCTTCGCCTTTAGACATCTCTTCACCGCTGCCGCCGACCACCACCGCCACCAACCACTGCTGCCGCCACCGCCACCACCAACGACCACCGCTCACCACCGCCATAATGAACAAATTAATTTAAAGATGTTCAAAAAGAGGTGGTTGATCGGAAGTTGTGGTGTACGGTCACAAGTTATGGTGGTGGTCGGTTGGAAGTTATAGCGGTGGTCGATCAGAAATTATGGCGGTGTCGGTCGGAATTTGTGGTAACCGATCTGAAATTATGGTGGTGGTCGGTCGAAAGTTGTGGTGGTGAGGTTATGTGCAAATGTGTTACGAATGAGTAAAAGTAATGAATTTATTATTTTATTTATAAATATTAAAAAATTTGATATGATTTTAATAAAGGTTTTGAATTTAATTTTTAGTTAAAAAATGAATGAAAATGAATTTCAAAAATTTCAAAAATAATTTATAAACGGCGCCTGAGTTTGCTAGTGCGAGAGATTCCAGCCTGTCTTACTAGGACGAAAGTCGGTCGACACTTTTCCATCAACATCTATTCTTATAAAAGATTAGGAAACGGATCTAAAATCAAATCTAAAATTACATTGTTACCCTTATTCTCTACCATTAATTATAAATATGCCATTAAAATTAAAGATAACGGATCCGGCCCGGCCCATTTAATAAAATTTAAAAATTTAAAAAATTAAAAAATTAAAAATTAACATTGAAAATAAAAAATTGAAAATTGAAAATTGAAAATTAAAACTCAAATTAAAAATATTAAAAATTAACATTAAAAATAAAAAAATAAGCAAAAAATATTTAAATTTTTTTTTAGGTGAATCAAATGGAGACATGGAAACAATTCCCATCGGTCGTGTCTTACTTGAATATAAATAATATTTATTTAAATCACATTACTTGAATCTAACTACAGTAATAAATTCATGGAAAACTAATGTTAATGATGCATAGGGCAGACGTTTTATTAGTCAGCAATGACACGTCACTATATGACTCTACTTTTATCTCTCATACTCCTTGCCCGAACTGCCCGGTCCGCTCACAATTTTCTTCTTGTTCACCTCATCACGCAACTCCCAAATAAATAATTATTTTATTAAACCGTCCTTGACCCAACCAGTAGTGCACTTCCCCAATGCCGTCATGGGGCACAACGGGCAGCTCATTTACCCTTTACTCCTTAATTTCCCCCTGTTAATAAACTACCGATAATTCTTACACCTTCCGTCCTTTTTTATTCTGTACATTTGGAACTTGGCCACGATTTTTAATGTATATTTAAGGTGTTGTGAGTGTTGTGAGTGAGTGAGTGTTGTGAGTGTGAGAGAGAAAAAGTAGGAAAGAGAGTGTATTGAGAGAAAAAAATGATTATGTGAGTGATAGAATAATGTAAAAGTAAGAAAATGAATAGTAATAAAGTAAGAAAGAGAGTGTATTGAGATAAAAAATATGAAAAATAATTACTATAAAAGAAAATAGGAAGAACATAAGGGGACGTCCAAAAAGGAAAGCAGGAAGAACAAAGAGGACAGAGGGAGTAGTAAGTAATTCTTGGACATTATCCTGGAGTTCAACTCGAATAGTGCATATGGTGTTGATACTCTGATCTTACATCTTAAACTTACATTGTGATATACCACGGTCATAAATGGACACAGCATGCATCGTTGAGTCTCAACCTCAAGTAGCCGGTGACCGGAGATGATTCACACAACATTTGTTATCTGGCAGTGATGATGGCCTTGTTAAGTATTGGGGTGTGATTTTGAAGCGTGTGGCATTGGAATTTGGATCAATTGCAGAAAATCACTAGTATAAAACATGATTTTTTTAGAAAATCAATTGTATAAAGAGAAATTTCATTTAACCACATATATAACAACACAATTTTTTAATTAACCACTTATATAAAAAATATTGCATAAAATCACCTGTAAAACATCAAAATTTTCAATGAATCACATGTGTAATGACACAATTTGGCATAAATTCATGATCGACTGAAAATAGATTGTATTATATATGTGGTTAAATAAATTTCTAGGTAAATGGAATATTTATATATATAATAGAATAATGCTCCCAACCACACATTCCGCAACGAAATTTTTAGTCGCTAAAATCCAATTAATCGTCGTTAAAATCTTATGACCTCCTTTTCCAGCAGCGAAACATTAATAGTTGTCGCTAAAACCTTATGACCCGAGTTGTTCTTGTTGCGGCGTAGAAAGATGAAGGCCGCAATAATGTGTCTTTGATGCGAAAAACCTCCGAATAAAACCAATGGTAAGAATAATAATCAAGGTATAAAATTATTATCATGACCGAAGAAAATTGGGAACAAAAAGAGGAATGGGGCATTTGGAATGCTCAGATAGCCAGTGAAAAACCAAACACCATCCGCAAACTACATAATATAAATACTAGGCAATAAGACATAACTTGGATGGACACTAATGCGACAAAATTGAATCTCATTGCAGTTCACCGGACGAGACCTACAAAACATCGACTTCACAGCTTAACACTAAATCCAAGAGTTCCTACCTTCAAAAGTTATGGGCATGCTATGCTGTAAGATTCGTCCAACCATGGAAGCTCCACATTTTCAACACCCATACTGAATTCAGTTCCATCAAGTTTTGAATCGAAGTCTTTCAAGTCTGTTATAGCAGGTTCAAGTCCATTAGCGATGCTGAGTATCATGTCACTTGACAAGTCGAAGTCATCGAATATATGGGCAAATTCATCAACATCGTCGGTGAATAAAGAATCTAATTCCAATCCCAAGCCAATTTCCTGGTCCAAAGATGGAAGTGGTAACCCGTCCAACTCAGGAAGAAGCTGTCTGGACTGGGGCTTTTCAACTTCGGCAGCAACTTCTTGTTCATTGTCCTTATAATGCGCAGGTGAGGATGACGATCCATGCGACTCTGGATTCTCTGAACTAGCTCGTTGGGGAGACGGTGTTTCCCCGGCTTTCATTTCTTCAGAAACAGCCTTCTTAGTGCTAGGTACAGTCTTCCTAACTCCGACTTCACGTGAGGTCTTCGAGTTAGTTGAAGATTTGGATCCTGAATTCATCTTTTTCAAAGTGGCAGAAACAGTAGCACCCTTCAACTCAAACTCACGCAGCTTAGCCTGGTAGGCATGTGAGGCTTCTTCGGCAGTCTCAAATGTACCCAACCAGATACGTGCTTTCTGAAACGGATCACGAATCTCCGCAGCCCACTTTCCCCATCTCCTCTCCCGAACTCCCTTATATCCACTTGAGCCAGTTGGCCTCTTAGATATCGGCAGGGGCAAAACCTTGGGCTTCTTGACAAGAAGCAACCCACCACCAAAACGATCATTCTTAACACAATCAGAACCAACAGCTTCTCGTTTCACTCCAACAACAGGAACCAATATCTCTTTCATTACCTGTTTTGGTTTCAGTCCCAACTCCGCTACCCTCCCAACATTATCCTCCTCATCACTTGAAGATTCAGTAGCATATGGATCCGAATAAATCACCCTGACTTTTCTAGCATTTCTCACATCAACAGACATCTTTATCCAATTAGGCTGTTCTCCTCTACTGATCACAAAACAACCCTCAAAATCAAATGACAAACAGTCACAACTCACAACACACAGCGCAACCTCGTCTCAGTTAACGAGCAGCAAATATCTCAAGAATAGCAACGGAAAGACTAGTTGATGTAGGTGAAAACCCAAAACACTCCACAGATGAAAATGAACAGCAAATCCTGCAAATGGAAAAACTTTCCATTAAAATCCATAAAGGGTTTAAGCAATTAAATAAAATCAACATACAAGAATCAATCAAACAGCTGGAAAGGTTTATCAAATAAGTGAATAACAAATCCCTAAAATAAATCAACAAAAAGGAATAAGTACCGATTAGAACTCAAACGCACCAGAATAAAAGTGACACTCTTGAACGCCAGAGACGAAGAAAAATGACGAGATCCGGAGCCCAGATGAACCACTACCCTTCGTAAACCTCCTCCAAAACCCCTCTTTTTCTTCTTCCAGCGAATCTAAACAACAACAACGCCAACAACAAAAACAGAGCCAAATCAAAAAGCTGTTAAATAGGAGATGATGAGAAGCATGTGGCTCGCGATGACCAAGACGACTGACTGACTCACTAACTGTACAATGAGACATTATCGGGGTTTACAAGGAAAAAAAATCGCAACAAAAAACACACCGTTTCAGTAAAAATCGGAAACCGCTTTCGATCGACACACGTCAGTCCAGACCCAAAACCTACGATTAGTAGCTGGTGATTATCTCGAAAAAGGGTCGCTGCTGCTGATGACAGTGGCTGATTTATAAGAGAGAGATGCAGTGGCTGTAGTCGCACTCGTCGGGTTTTTTTCCGTGCTCTGTTTTTACCTTTTACTTCTTAGGCTGTCAAAAAAGCATGACACTGTGTTCCAATATTTATAAATGAAAATAATTCTCCTTTTCTAATATTATAGTTTTCATTTCTTTTTGGGTTAATTACAAATAACCATCTTTATGTTAAGAGTGTTTCTAAAGTCTCACCCGTATGATTCTTCCTCACAAATAATCACCCATATATTAAATTTTTTTCCAAAGTTACACCCATTTCACCATTCCGGTAGAATTCAAGCAATATTTCGATAAAATTCACACTCATTACACTATTTCGGTAAAATTCACATCCATTGCACAATATTTTTAATTTTTTAATATTTTTTAATATTTATTTTCACTCAAAGTAACATGTTTTAGGTAGTTTTTAAATCGATCGAAACATAACGATGATGATTAATGTTGAATGAATAAATAAGAAAATAGCATTTGAAACAACAAAGTGATGTGGTGGGCCCGTATCGTGAATTTTTGAGCCTGAATATTGCCTGAATTCTACCGGAATAGTGAAATGGGTGTGACTTTGGAATTTTTTTTAACATATGGATGGTTATTTGTGAGGAAGAATCATACGGGTGTGACTTTAGAAACACCCCTAACATACGGGTGGTTATTTGGAATAAACCCTAAAAAGTATAAAGACATCATGATCATCCATTGATATCATCTTACGACCAGAATTTAATTAATTTATTTAATACCATTTAATACCAAAGAGGGCAATTAAGTCATTTAAAGTGATAAATTTTAAAAAATAAATCAATTTAATCAATTCTCTCTCATCAGTTAATTTTAAGTGATAAATTTAATCGATTTAATCGATTCTCTCTCATCAGTTACCATAATTGCTCAAATGCATATCATTTAATTTTATTAATATATTATTTAAATAAGAATGATAAGATATCAGTCTGATTTTTAAAAATTTATGTGAAATTGATACGAGATCTTGTGATAATCTGATGTATCGATCCGCCACGAGTTAATTTTCATGTCGAAAATTCCTGTCCCCTGTTTGATGTTTATAATTCATGAATTTGATGCACTTTTTATGTACAGTTTTTTGTCCCCTATTTGAGTTTTATAATTCAAGACTTATCCACATTGTAGACATGACAAACACTCGTAGGTCACTGACATAAGCATAATGGGAGTCATAAAGCATACTGGATCGCTACGTTGTGAATTTTTTTATATATTTGATTTTAATAATTCTCACCAATTTTCCTGTTTGTTTATAAATTTAAAAAATTATTGTCTCCCATTTGATATACATAATTCACGAATTTGATTCATTATTTCATGTACATTTTCTCTGGAACCTCCGTATCGTCCCCCACCGAAGCTCCCTCTGATCCACTTCCACCAAACTCATATATGTCATTGCCTTCTCTCCATCGACATAAACAAGCAATTTTCGTCTGAAGAAACCTCACCACCATGTCGCAGCCGAAACAAAACAGATCTGGAATTGGCGAGCTTCGGAATCTCAAGCCCTTTGGTCAGTTGTTGTACTCCGTCTTTCACCTCTGATTGAAAGCAAATCCCGCACAAAAAGCAACGAGAATGGTGTATGCAACCGTCGTCAGTTCTTTTTTGGGTTTTGAGAGTCGTCACACAATTTGTTGAATGATTCCACCCCCGTTTGATTCAATGTTGTTCCGATTTAGCTGAAAATCAGTAGAAAATATACTGTTAAAATTGTGGTCGATTATACCCCTAATCACCAATTAAAGTATTTTGATTATCATTAATCCGATTTTTAATATCTATTTTTGGTCATTGATTAAAAATTAATCTACGATCATTATTTCTTTATACTTTTTATATTAAGACTCTTTTATACCTGATCTCCTCCCTTTTACAAATCCATAAACTTTTTTATATATAATAAGCAAATTCAAAAAGAGAAATTTGCACTCCAAAATGTGGTCAAGTGGTTTCAACTATTGTCAATGTCAATGGTTCATACTTCCATGCATGACATGATTTCTTGTCATAACCAAATTCTTCCTCATGCAAAATTTAAACATTCTATCTAATATTATAGAGTAACCCAACTACTAAAAACAACTTGTCAAGATGGCCTATAATCACTCATAGCCAGTATCAATAGTCAAAAATAATCCTTCGCAAAGCTATAAATTTTCGAGAAGCCATACATGGCTGAATTCATGTCAGTATCAAGTATTCAAACGATTTTTATGCTAATATCATAAAAATCGATTTAGCAACATGGTGTCGTCCTCCGAAGTTGGGATGATCGGTCGTCTTTGCATTGTCGCGCTTCTCATTTTTACAATTTCCTTCAATGTCTGTCAGGCAGAGGAAAAATATATCGGTTATCCATCAATGCGAACAGACTTGCCCGGATGTAAAGCCGGTGATCCATCAAAATGCAAAATACATGCTCCACCAAGTCGTGGATACAGTCGAGGATGTTCGGAAGAAACTCAATGTCGAGAGGGTGGATCTGATAGGGGAGGACGTCGTCTGCTAAGATCGTTGGTTTAATGAGTTGCACTGTCCAAAAATTAAATAAGCTTTTTCGGCACTCATATTTGTATAATTTTTTTTTCTTAAAAGGGATCAAAAGGTTTCAAGCAAGATTCTTATTCTTTTTTTTCATATTCATATAATTCAAAACATTTTATTTACTTTCCGGATAATAAAATTACATCTCTTATGATTCTTCCAATGCGGAATTGATAGTGGCCTTAAGCGAATCGAATATGCTGTTGTATGCCTTCTCTTTTGAGTGTATTGAGTCGAAAAATAAATATTTCGACGGGTCAGGACGCCAAAGTTGTCACCGGATTACAAAGGAACGACGTCTCAGCTAAACCTGTTCCACAACATCCTTAGAAAACCTCTTCAAACACTGAATTGTGCAACAACAACAAAAAAACATGAAAATGGACTTCGAACAAATATCTGTTTCGGCCAAGTGTAATTATTAAGACATAATGCGCGACATGTTGGAAAGAAAAACTCACCAAATGTTTCTGGATTTTGCACCATGAGATCCAGTGGGGTGTATATGTCTGCATACATAAGTGTGAGATCTTCTGATTGATACCTTTCGGAACTTATTTCCGTCTTGAGCAGTTCATTATAACTTCTTGCTAACAAATAAAAATGATTCAAGACATTTTTGATTTAGGAATTTTTCTTTTTGAGTAGGGTTAATTACCGGAAACCACCCGTAAAATATGAGTTTTTCCAATAGTCACCCGTAAAATATGATATTACCAATAGCCACCCATTAAAATATTTTTTACCAATAACCACCCATACAAAAATAATTAGTTCAATAAACACCCACCCATCAACAATTGTTTCAATAAAAATAGCAAATAAAATTATAAAATTACATTAAAATTC
>JAWWMW010069341.1:0-14601 GCA_035048345.1 Echeveria elegans | reverse complement strand
GGAGGAGGGAGATGAGGGGTTGAATTGTATTTTTTATATTTTTAATTTCACCCCTAAAGCTTTTAAAGTTACAAAGGATCTCTAATTGAAAAAATAAAAAATATAAAGGTGTTTAAGTGTGAAAACAAAACGGAGTGATCTCATCTGAAAAAAAGTGCTACAGATAGAAATCTTTTTCTGTAATTGTCCCTTTTGAATTTACCAGATGAGAAGCAGACAACCTATTTCAATGTTGCTCTATCTCAACTTACAATATTCTGACATTTAACTGCTTTAAGAGAGCGCTCTTCTAAAAGGAAATGCATTTACTTGAAGGCATGTCATAATTTATACTCCCTCTGTTTTATATATTTTTTTGGTGTTTCAAAATATTTTTTTCCTCACGTTTACATTATTTTTTAAATCTATTCACTATTTATTTATTCTCTTGTTTATTTTTATATTTTATAATTTAATTTTCTTAAAAATTGTGACAACTATGAAAGGAGTAGCATTTATGACCAGCAAAGCTTACCACATTTACACGTGCAACTGATATTTTGCTTGTTTTTTCATTCTTAAGACATTTTTGTTTGATATTAGCTTCATTCCATTGAACTTGTCTTACCACAGTCACGTTTTAAGTGTAGCAAGAAAGCAAATAAATGCGAGGGAACCAAATGACACTGAGGGATCTAGACGCAAACAATTCTAAGTGACGAACTAACCATGTTTTTTTATTTTTGTCTGTAATTGAGTTAACCAAGACTCTTCCACTATTTACAAGGTTTTGCGACTCAAGAAGTCGCTAAGAATAATAACGCATGCGAACTTAATTACACTAGCTGTACCAAGCCATGACAGAATGCATTACTTGTCTCACCATTGCAGAACATTTTTAACAAGTGACACAGGCCGTAGTTGTGGCTTTTGCTTCTTGGTTGTGCCCACTTCTATTTATTGTATATTAGAGAAACTCACATCCTTCGGACGAGATTGATTCAGGTTATGATGGATGTCAAAACTAAATTTTCTTTTCTTTTCCGTTTCATCTCTTCTCTAGTCTTTTGTTTTCTTTTTTCTATGTAAGGATGCGAGTCAATGGAACAATGAATCCCCATATGTTACACAGCGAACAAAGTTGTCAGAGAATTCAGATAGAATAGTATCACCAGCGTGTGGAGTACTCAAAGGTATCTCAGCCTCGACATGTTCCCGCCCTGTGGCACATTTTACGATCAGTTAATTCAAAGCTCAGTTGCTTATTTGATAACCAGAAGTACTAAAACTTGGATGATTTATTGTATGCACAGATCTGAAATTACACTCTTTTTTTTAAACGATTGGGGATCACTGGGTTTCATTCATACCCTCATATGGGGACTTACACGAGGACTTCCCAAGAGGTCACCCATCCTAATATTGATCTGAAATTACACTCCAATTTTCAACCCCGAGGCGCCTTCACTGGAGCCTCCTGTTGATTCCAACTTGAGCCTAGGGATATGCATTCGGGTCGTTACGGACCGGACGGATTGACTAGGTCCGGATTGACCCGACCATCCAGAAATTGTGACGAAGATGGACCGAGGACAAAACCGGACCGGACCCATTACGTCCGGGTGAAACCGGTCCATTCCGGATTTGAACCGAAAACCCTGTTTGGGAAAACCCCTATTTATCAGCCGTCAGCAATGTTCACCTTTCCTAACTGGACACCGAGTAACACAATCTCTCTTCGTGTTTTCAGCTTCAATTCCTCTTCTGATAACTCCTTTTGGCCATCTCAAAAATGATTACAATCGTCAGTGTTGAGGTTGGTTCTCCTTGGCGGTGTCTGATCGGTGTCAAAATATACTATTATCACCTATCTGCTTATATTCTTCGCTTTTATTATATAAGATCGATTAAATTTTATACTCACATTGTCATTTTAGGTATAAAACACTCTCTATGATGGTTGTATAAGCTTAGAGAAGAACATAGCAAAAACGAGAATAAAAGGAGCAAAATTGACAGTTTTTGGGTCTTCCGGACCTTCAGACCTTGTGAGGCTTCCACAGAGCGCATCAGACATCTGATTGAGATGAAAAAAATGAATTGCAAAGCTAACCCAAATATCTACAACTCTTATCTTGATCACAAGGACTGATATGGACTTTAAGATGGTCATGGAGTGATGCTCATAGGACCACGCGGCATCATTTGAATTTTCTACGTGGACATGGCTGTAATTTAAAGTAATTACCATGGAGTCCGGATACTAAATTCTATAAGAGTATGTGTAGCTCTTGGACAGTTCTAACCTTTCGACCTTTGGAAAATTTCACAGGGAGCGTCCGTGCTCCGATTAAGATTAAACAAGGCGCGTTGGAAAGCTTACTCTAGGCTCTACAACTTTGATGTTTATCACAAAGTCTGGTTCAGAATAGAAGGGAGCACTCCAATTGAAGCAAACAAGGCAATCATCATGTTGACACTATGTCAACATCTTCGGGGAAACAAAAGGTCATCCTTTTTCCTATAAATAAAGCTCTCCCCCAAGGCTTCAAGCACACTTCCACAGGCTTTAGAGCCACGAAAATCACAAGAGAGCTCTCCATTCTAGATGAATCATTCATTGCCTTGAGAGCCTCGATAAGACTAACAAGTCGTATATATTTCAATATGCATCTTCCATGCCATATAATTTTTGCCTGAGATCTGAACGGGACTGAATTCAAAACTGATGATGTTGCTCATGATGATAACTTAGAAAAGAGAAAAACTTTATTAGATTAATAACGTAATACATAAAAATACAACAGAACAGTAAAGACAAAAAATAACAACACACCACCGCTAAAACCACGAAAAAAAAATAAAACTGATTTGGTGAAAGGTCTCCAGTGATGACACAAGTGATCATAAGAACATCCAAGACAGCAACTAGAATTAAGGTCAGAGGAAACATTTCTCTTCTTGAAAAATTTGAGTAAGAAAAATATGAGTAGAAGATGAAATTTTGTGTGTAAAATATGGTTTGGTAAGTTTGATTTTATAAGAAAAAATAGAGCCGTTTGGGAAGAAGAAAAGAGCCGTTTGGGTGAAAAAATAAAGCCGTATGGGGTAGAAAAATAGAGCCATTTGGGGGACAAAAGTAGAGCCATTTGGGAAGAAACAATAGAGCCGTTTGGGTGAAAAATAGAGCCGTTTGGGATAGAAAAATAGATCCGTTTGGAGGAGGAAAAATAGAAACGTTTGGTGTTAACTAACTTAGAATAAATTAAATGCTAGTGTTAATTTAATCGTGTTATTAAGGAATCAAACAAACAAATATGTAAATTAAATAAGCATATATTATGTTCATAACAAATATGAAGTAATTAATGAAATTAATGTAAATCACATCATTTAATACAACGGTGAGGAAAAATCGCCCATCTGTAGTTAAATGATGTTATACATTGAAAATAAAATACGGTGTAAATCACATCGTTTTACGATAGGGATAATCCGCAAATATAGTAATTCGATATTATACACGAACAAAAATATAAACATAAAAGTTAAAGTAACTACTACTGAGTTGGGCACAAAGTTGTGCTGATAACGTGTTATAAATATCTTAAAAACTTGATAATTTCTCGAGACTCGTCGGGGCTCAAAAGATATTGAAATGTGTACAGAAAGTCAGAGAGAATGAGGAGGAGAAGGTGTTTCATTTCCTTCCCCCAAGCCTTCTTTTATACTGAAATGAAGGAGTCAACTTCGATTGTTTTTCTTTGGTGTGGGCACGTGGATCCCACATGACAACTTTTTCAAACCCCATGTGCAGACCGCCTCTACTTTACAATGAGAATTAATTCTTGGATTAATTACAAAAACATTATCTCGACTAACACATGATTTCAAGTTACGTTACTTTTGCCATAAAACATCATTTAGGTCAATCAGAAGTGTTCTATTTGTCTCTTTTTACATGATTAATATACTGAGGTTTGTCAAATTGATGTATAAAGTCATCAATTGAAATTTTGAATAGTACAATACCTAATTTGAAATCATGTGATGTCTGGATAATGTTTTTATAATTTCCCTTAATTCTTCATTAAAAAAGTTATCCCGCATTAATTTCAAAATTGTCCACAATCCAAATACATATTTTTTTGATAGTGGGTTACATCGGGTATAACTTTCAGTGTAAGATCATCTAATACATCTAATATCAATCGAAGCACATGTCGCATGCAACTCCTTTACCCATCAATCGTAAGCATACATTTCAATAATTACGCTCTCAATAACCCTTTGACATCTCAGCACTGGGAAGAATCTTATTCTTGATTCGATCAATCAACGAACTTCCACCTGCAAGGGGATGAATTCATCATGTGGCGCAAGAGCGGGGCAAATAACACCCTCCTCACGCAAAGCGGGAAAATGCAAAGCCTCCAAGAAAAAAAACTCTCAATAAATATGAAAAAAATATGGTAGAGTCAGGGTTCGAACCTCTGACGCTAAGGAGCCATGACTGACTTCTTAACTCAATCAATGGGTCACCACCATATTGACAAATACGCACAGAGAGTTAGTAGCCTCATCCAAGCATGGATTTTCACAAAATTGACCAAGACCGCAAGACCGACCGAGACCAGACGACAAATTGCGGGTCGGTCAAGATCGAAACCTACGCGGGTCGATCCACGGTCCGGTAAAAAAGGGTTTTGCAGTTTTCGGGTCGGTCTGGTCCAAATCCACGGGTTTGCGGTCCAGACCGCAAGACCGATTGCAAATCCCAATTTTTTTTTATAGAAAACTATTTATATAGTCATCCATTAAAAAAATATTTTAATTTTACTCATATAAAGAGTTAAACTTGGTACGTTCTATGTACATTGAGTGGACTAGGTTTTTATATGTAGTTCTAGAGATATGTGGTTGTTTCACAACCAATGTGGAATATGTGTTAATGACTTAATGTGGGATGTTGACAGATTCATTTGTCCTACAATGCCCTTTTATTCAACTCTAGTAAAAACATAGTTATATAAATATGTACAAAATGTATTAGTTATCATCATCCATCATGGAAGATAATTCTTATAGTTTGGGCCAAGCTCATACTTGAATTAATTTTATTGCCTTTGAGCTTAATTTAGCCTGGCTTGGTTTTTTTTATTTTTAAAATTGATCATTCGCGGTGTATGCGGTCTGGACCGAGACCGGACCGACCAAAACTGGACCGTTCAGTCACGGTTCGGATCGATTTGCGGTCCAGATTTTTGAAAGTTTGCGGTCTTGCGATCCGAACCGACCAACAAAAGTCGATCTCGGTTCGAACCAAACCGATGTGCATCCCTAGTTATAATCAAGATGCAACTTCAGAATTAATTGAACGTTTGGACACACTACTTTTCATAAACTTGTTCTTTGATTCTTCCTTTTTGTCAAAGTTTTTGTTCTCACTTTTTATTTTGTCCAATATAAGTGCACATTGAAAAGATAGAAGAGTAAAGTGCAGGTGGTTGTTAGCTTCGCTTGCGAGTCGCCGCATTTTGGTTTCAAGCTATAGTGGGTGTGGATTGGCCGTCCCCATGTCCCATCATGAAACAAAGAACCTTTCACATTCATTCAACTTGGATGGCTCTCAATGTCTCATATTCCATCAACTAAACTTTGTTTCGACATTTATCTGAATCAAATTGTACTTTCCTTACCTGATGTGTCGTATTGATATGATGGAATATTTGCCCTTGTTATTGTCAACTCATTTTACACTAATGGACTGTATCACAAATTCACAATCACGACTGATCCAATTTTGCGGTCCATTGAGCGATCAATTGTCGAGTTGCACCAAATATTAATTATACTTGGCCTGAGGTGGGGAGGAAGTGGGCCTTGAAATATTCACGAGTTTGAGCGATCTCTTCATCCCACATTTTATGTCCCGTTTGAAATTTGCACATAATTTAAGAAAATAAATAAATATAAGGTATAATCGAGTAAAAATAATAAGTTGAAATAAAAGTAAAGTGGAAATAAAGTGCAAAATGTGATGGCAAATAGCAAATATATAGGTCGGGAATTATAAAATTCAAATAGGAGATATTTAATTTTTAGTCTCTTTGTGATATATTTAATTCACGAAACAAACACATCTTTCAGGTGACAGAGCATCGTAAACAGTACTTAGATCAGAATGATCGTTTGATATTATATGAAATTCATGAATTAAACACGACATTTTAGGGACAGTCATTTAACACATATGCAAATGCACACAAAAAATCAAACAATTGAGCTTGTATTGACAAAGACCAGATCCTATAATTTAGGAAAGTACAACGAGCACTCCACTTAGATAAAATTAAAATTAATTATATTACCAAATTAATTCCTAAAAATCAGGAGTATATTCACTTAATTTGCATATAATCTGATTTGATTTAAAATTTAAAAATCATTATTTCAAATTTAGGGTGATAATACCATATTTGCCCTTATCTTAACTAATTATTTTTTAAAAATGCTGATTTAAATATATATGTCGGATTGATTTTTCACATTTTCTAATGTGTGGATAATATTGTTATTGGTCCCGGTGTGCACATTTGTAATGTTTTTCCCTTGCAGACGGAAGGCCTTTATTAGTTCAGGAGTTGAGAACTCCCAATATTTCTCATGAAGTAGAGGGTTATGTTAGGATGTTAGCGCGATGAATTGAAGAAGATGCATGCATATGCTTGAAGATTTGGTAGGCATTGGAGATCGAATGTGACATATGCTTCATTTAGATTATAGGTACCAGATGACATTATATCTTGTACGAACAATTGTATCCGTGTAACACATTATAAAAAAATTAAAACATCGGATGGAAACAATCAACATACATTATCTTTTTATATTTCTTATTCTAAAAGACCCTTTGTATATAATCCATCACCTATTTATAATAGCGAACCATGACTACAAATTTACCTTTGAGGTCAAATATTACTATTAATAAAGTGTAAGGGTGTGGATTGGAGGTTACTAAATGGGATCACATTTTAGGTTTCCAAAATACCTCTGATTGATTACCTAATTATACTCAACACAATTCACCCTTAACAATAACTTTTTTATCAAAAATACCACTGATTGACTATATAATTACACTCAACATCAATAATTAACATAAATTAAAATAAAGGAAATAATTTTATTAAAATAAATTAAAATAATTAATTAATTTTTTTATTAATTTTAATTTTATTAAAATAAATAATCACAAATTGGATAGTGCACTGATACTAGTGAGAAATTGTCAGTATGATGCTTCAATATTCTAATTTAGAAATCCAAATAATATTATTGAATTTAGTATTTAAATATTAAATGATCAATATACACACAATAATTTTTTTTTGTTTTGAAAAGATAAACATACATGATTTGAATATGATAATTTTGTCTAGAGAATCAACTGCTGAACTTATCAAGGCTTTCTGGGCTAGGGTCTGGGTAGTTTGGAATTTGTTGCAAATGTGTATGCCAAGATTTGAATATGTGCGACCGTGCAAGTGTGGTCTCAATGCAGAGATATGGGGTCTGATTTGATTTACACATTGCCGTTTAAGACTGAATCCTATTTAGACGCAATAAAAGCCTCCCTTGTACATTTTAAGTCCATACAAGATCAGAGCGACCAGGCAATTGTTCTCTGAATAGCGCAGCCATCTGCTTCCCAGACTCAGATTCTCCTCCCCAAACTCAACCTCACGATCCTCATCACGGCATTTTACTCACTTGCGGCTGCTGGGGGGACTCTCACGTTGTTACCATCATCCGAGCTGACAAGCCGTCCTCTCGTGGAAGCAGAGCGAATCAACTTTATGTGTTCTTCCTCTTCACAACCACTGGCGTCGGCCACTTTGTGGATGCTGAAGCTTCTGGGAATGGTTGATGGGACGTATGTACTCAAACTTACTTGGCCATCGCAGTACTCCGTGCTTTTGATGCAGAAATCACGCGCCTTTCACAGAATGTCCTTGTTTCCGCTGGGTAGTGAACCCTACGTAATAATTATTGGTCCAGGGCCCGGTCCAGTAATAATCCCTATAAATACAGTGTTATGTATTGTAATCTGATCACAACAAACCATAATAAAATACCTCTTAGTTGTCCATGGACGTAGGTTGCGAGAGGCAACTGAACCACTTTAAATATTGTGTTTATGTTCGTTTATTTTCTACGGTTGATCTGTGATTGTGTGTGTGCCGATTTTTCTGTGTGTGTGAGGGTGTTATTTTCAACAAGTGGTATCAAGAGCCACGGTAACACACGAGATATCTGAATTAGTAGATAAAATTCAGGAAAGTCACCGTGTGAGTAGCAGCCGTTGATCGCCGCAGTATAGGACCAGAGCAGTCGCGAACAGGAGCAGTCGTCGCCGAATCGGTCGTCGCGTGCCGTCGTCGCTTGCAGCTAATCGCAGAGCCGTCGCTGAACTCGTGTCGTTAGAAGCCGTAGCCGTCCGCCGTCTGCCATCGCCGTCCGCCGTCTGCCATCGCCGGAGGGAGTGGTAGAGAGAGGTGAAAAGTGAGCTAGAGTTTCGATGTTTGACCAGGCTGTGCAAGTGGGCCGAGTGGACCCAATTCGTTTTGGCAAGTGGGCTGCTGTGATTTTTTGGGTCGTGTGTCTTTATTTGATGCTGCTAATTTGTGTCCTGATTATCTTTCTTGAAATTTTTTGATGTGAAATCAGGTGTGTCATGTATCTCGTTTGTTAATTAAAATGGCTGAAGATGGGAAGTTCCGAATTGAGAAATTTGATGGTGCAGATTTCAGTTGGTGGAGAATGCAAATTGAGGATTTGCTGGTTCAGAAAGATTTGGACGCTGTGTTGGGTGACAAGTCATAAAAGTTGTCTGATGTAGAGTGGACAGGATTGGATCAGAAAAGAGTGTCCGTAATCCGACTCTCGTTGACCAAGAATGTTGCGTTTAACATTCTGAAGGAGATGACAGCGAAAGGTATAATGGAAGCGCTGTCAAATATGCACGAGAAATCGTCTCCAGCAAACAAAATTTTCCTGATTAGAGAACTGGTGAACAAAAGGATAGGTGAAGGTAATTCAGTTACAGAGCATGTCAACAAGTTGAATTCGATTTTAGCCAGACTTGGGTCGGTGGGCATTAAGTTCGATGATGAGGTTCAAGCTCTATGTTGCTATCGTCATTGCTTGACAGTTGGTCCGAAATCGTAACAGCTCTTACGAATTCAGCGGGGCCTGATGGATTCACTTTTGAGAAGATTCGCGATCTCATTCTTGGCGATGATGTCAGGAGAAGGAGTTCTGGGGAATCTTCGGGTGAACTGTTAAATGTGAGTCAAGACAGAAGGAATAGCAGAGTTAGTGGGAGAAAGAACTGAAGAAGGGGTCAGTTAAAGACTCGTGACAGCTCAGGTGTAACATGTTGGAACTGTAAAGAGGTGGGGCATCTTAGGGATCAGTGCCCGAAAAATAGAGTGAATATTGTTGAAGATTTTGCAAACGATCTTCTTCTCTTTAGTGAAGAGAGCAATATGGATCCTTGGGTCGTGGATTCTGGTGCTTCGTTTCATGCTACCCACAGCATTGAAGCATTGCAGAATCTGGTTGTTGAAGACTTTGGAATGGTACGACTTGCGGACGATATAACTCTCGTTGAGGGAAGCAATATAGGTTCGTTGTATAAGGTCGGAGTACCGTCTGAGGGAGTGACCGTCCCGGTTTAGAAGATAAACAAAGTCCGGTTCACTGAATCTCGTAGGCAGGAGAGGGTTGTCTTGGCAATAGAGAAACCCAGAGTCAAATGTCAGATTCAGTTTGAGCGAGCGTGGGAAGGTTTAGGTAGACCAGTCAGAGGTATTTGTGGCAGTGGGAGCATGGGTGGTGTTCCAGCTAAGATTCCGAGAAGACAGTGAGTCAGGAGAACCAGAATTCCAGCTGTTGAAACATCTCCAGAAGAGGTCTTGTTAAGTATGGAGAGTGTTTGTTGTTCTCAGGGTGTTTCAGGATCCGGCAAGATGTGCTTGCAGCAGTGGGAGCCGGTTGGAACCGTGGAGAGTGAGTCAGTGGCAGGTTTAGCCATGACTGGTGTGTTGAAGCTCAGCGGAGTTTCAACTGAGTCTTCTAAGTGATAAAGAAGGTTGGTGACAACTAAAGGTGTCGGAATAGTGACATTCCGTTAACAAATTACTGTAGAAACGGGTGAAGTCCAGGTGAACATTGTTCCGTGACTTCAAGTGGGAGATGTGTTGGGTAATGAAGCCCGCGTAACAATTATTAGACCAGGACCCCGTCCAGTAATAATCCCTATAAATACAATGTTATGTATTGTAATCTGACTAAAACAGACCCTATTTGACTACAACATGACTCAGGCGCATGAAAAAAGGTGTTTTGAAAGCGCGATCTTGTAATACCCAGAGAGAGAAAAGAGGACCATTTAAAGACGATACAGAGGGAAGAACTCCCTGGTTGATCATCATAAATAGCTTGATTTCGCAACTTCCAAATATCCCACAGGCAGCAAGCAATGAGGCCAAAGCTAAGAATGTCGGTGTAGGTAAAAAGATCAGCGCCCATACCCCAATAAAAGAGAGCTGATGCAGATTATAGGGTCTCCTTTTGTGGAACAAGGGACAGGAAGCCAAGTAAGTAAGCAACATGGTCGCCGAAGACAAGGAGGTGTTTCGTAGTTTCGATAGAAGAGAGATTGCAACAAATGCATTTACTCGCCAAAGCTATGTCAGTCTTAATGATCCGATCATGAGTGGGTAATGCCGCATGGAGAATACGCCAAAGGAAACAAGACACTTTGAAAGGGAGCGATGACTGCCAAATGATGTAAAAGTGCTTTAAGATCGGCAGAGAGGCATTCTTATTTTTCAGAAAGTTGGCAGTTGTGACAAAGCCACAAAGGTCGTCGTCCCATATAAGCTTATCAGGAACGTTGCGAAACGACCGAGGAATAGATTTAAGGATGTTTGGATTGCTGTTATGAAGAAGAAAACGACGCATGCTCTGGTTCATCAAAACCTCTTTCACTGTCTTAGTCCCCAGACTACTCGGGATAGAAATGCCAATGCGCTGGCCAAACAAAGAAATGAGGTTCTTGCCATTTCAGATACGTCAGTGACATTCGTGGGCTAAATTGAAGATGAAGGGAGATATGGTCTTCCAGGGGTAAGATCCAGGACCAGTAATGCGATATCTGCTACGGACATGAGTAGCCCACAGAGAGGATTGTTGAAGATAGGACCAGGTCATCTTCCTCCAAAGAGAAGTCATCACATGCCTCAAGTTCTTTATACCCAGCCCGCCATAGAGTAAGGCTGACAAACCGTGCTCCATTTGACCCAGTGCCTTCTGGATTCGTTGTCATTGTCCCAGATAAAGTTATGAAGAAGCTAATCCAAGGAGGCGAGGACACCTTTAGGAACTGGGAGGGCAGAAAGGCAATGAATAGGGATATACTGAAGAACCGATCAGATAAGGGTGATTCTACCAACCATAGTCAAAAATGATTTCATCCAGCCCTCAATACAACTCTTAACCTTATCCACAAAAGGTTGAAAGTAAGAAGTCCGAGAGGGATCGGGGAAGAGCGAAACCCCAAGATACTTGATCGAAAAACTTTCTTTCGAGTAGTCGGACAGCTGAAGAAGCGTTCTTTGCCTAGGAACATGAATGTTCTTTGAAAAATAAAACCTGCATTTAGAAGCATGGCAATTCCGACCCGAGTTATGGCAGAAGCTGTTTAAGACCGAGAGGCACACCTCTCAAACGAGCGCTTCCCTCCATTGGTGAAAATTAAATATCGTTGGCAAAGAGAAGATGATTAATCACAATAGCCTTGCGAGAGGACCAGTAAGGCATGATACCTCCTTCGAATTGAGCCGGACAGTTTAGCTTGCGGGACAGGACTTCCATTGCGAGAATAAAAAGGTTGGGCGATAGGGGGTCGCCTTGTCTCACACCCTTAATAGACTTGAAGTAGCCGAAGGCTTTTTCTTTGATTTTGATGGAGTACCAACAATTGCTAATGATCTGATAGACAAGATCACACCAGTTTTCATTGAAACCGAAAGCCCTTATTCCACGGATGAGGAAGAGCCACAAAATTTTGTCGAAAGCCTTGGTCATGTCAAGCTTAACCATAGTATTTCCTCCATGGACCTTGTTGTTAATGTCAGAAACTAAGTCATGGGCGAGAGCAATGCAATGATGAACAGACCTGTCAGGAACAAACCCCAAATTGTTCCAGGGATATAAAGTTGCCCACGAAAGGGCATAGACGGTCATTTAGGATTTTTGAAAGGATCTTATGCAGAAAGTTGCAGAGACTTATCCCCTGACTTGATAAAGAGAGGAGGGACCCTGAACTTTAGGAATAAGCGTAAGGATAATGGCAGAGACCCCATTAGGAATACTAAAACCTTTGAAGAAGAATTGGACGGAGTCAACAATATCAGATTTGATGATATCCCAGTAGCTGTGAAAGAAGGCCTAATAAATCGATGGCGGGAGCGCTACCTTTAGAGAGGTTACTGAAGGTATGCTAGATTTCCTCTTCCTCCGACATGGCAGTGAGCAGGATATTCTCCTCTGGGGAAATAGAATGAACAATTTCATTGAATACCCTTGATCAGGAATAACAGAAAAGCTACCAAGGAGGTCCTGAAAGCAGTCAACAGTCGAGGAACCGATAGTCTCTCTGTTATCAGAAATAGAGCCATCAGACATAGGGACAACAAAATTATTTGCACTGCGACGCACTTTGGTAGCTACATGATACAGAGAAGTGTTTCGTTCCCCCTCGTGTAACCACTTAACATGAGACTTAGCATCGAGAAAGGTTTGTCTATCATCAAGGGCACGGTTAAGTCAATCGTTTAGAAAAACTAGGTCATTTTCTCCGTTCTCGGACCAGCTGTTCTGAAGAGTCTCCTCCGCATCATTAAGCCTAGAAGATAGGTCAGAAATATGTTGTTTGATATCCCCAAAAAACATCCCAGTTTCATTTCCTTAAGCACTGTCTGAGCCTCTTGAGTTTTAGATGACAATTGCGAAGAGGATTCGCATGCAGTTTCCCTTCCCAAGAGAGACTATCCGCGTTCCGAAAGGTAGAGTGACTGATCCATGCATTGTTAAAATGGAAAAAGCTACGATTTCTCTCTTTGTTGGCGAGGGAGAATAAAAGGGACAGTGATCAGATTGGGTGCGAGGAAGATGGGTGACTTTGAAGTCGGGAAAAGACGATAAGCCCATACCATTGGTGAGAACGCGATCAAGGCACATACAAATGCACCTCCGGTCAGCTCGGTTATTTCACCAAATGAATTTGTTGCCTATAAACCCAACATCAATAAGACCATTTCCAATAATGAAGCTGTTGAAATCATCAGAATACTTACTGTCGAACCTAACTCCACCTTCTCGTCTGATTTAGAGACGACATTGAAGTCTCCCATAATGATCCAAGGTTTTGAAATGCTTCGATTAATAGCAGAGAGATCATCCCAGAGATTACATCTAAGCTGACTAATGTAAGAAGCATAGACAATGGAATATATAATATTTTTGTTGGAAGAAATGCAGAAAATGTCACAAGTAATCTGCTGGGAGGAGACCGAAATAAGGGACACATTAATGTCTTCAATCCAAAGAAAACCAAATGTGCTTATTAGTGGGATTACTGTGCATCCAAGACGGAAACCAAGCTTTCTTGCCACGAAAGTAATCTTTGAATTTTTGGCTTTAGGCTCAGGAATAGCACAAAGAGAAATATTATGTTTAGAAAGGAGAGATTTGAGATAGGAGGCGGTACCTTTGTTTGAGACACCCTGGGAATTCCAACAAAGGCTGCAATCATGGTTGATCTACAGGAAGGTGGTGCTTACCACCTAGGGGAGGATACTCTTGCGATTTCTCGGACAGGGCATTTGGCTGAGATCTGGCGGTGCCCGTCATTTCTTGGATCTGGTTGTAGTGAGGAAGAGCTTCACGATGGACAAGGACTCCAATATTTTCATCATAGTGCAGCTGAGCTGAGTTCCGGTTCGGAACTTTAAGACGCAGCTCTGCTTTGGAAAGGTCATTAGGAACTTTCGGAAAAGGGGTGGGCTTGCGGGTTTCCTTAGAATCCATGGGAGAGGGATTAGTCTTCTGCTGGACCTGAGGAGCTTGGGAGGACTCTGAAAGGGCCGGTATATGGGACCAAAGCCATATCGTCGGTATGAAAGGAAACAGGAGTACCATCGCCTTACGCTTGTGATCAGGTATATCATCAGAATCATTGACAGGGCAGGGGTGTTGTCTTATGTTTTCTGGATCTTTTGCTAGTGACTTCCACCTACTGTTCAGTAGTGTGAGGATTGTTTTGTTCGTTTCCAGGAGTGGGAGCAGAGACATCCTTTGCTTTTCCAGTGATGACCACACGAGGAGTCGGATTCCCTTGGGGCTTGATGACAGCTTTGGTTGCCATCGGCATATGGCTAGATTATGGCCGTGAACTTTGCATTTACTACAATAAGCGATCTTGGTTTTCGTTTCAATAGATTGCCAGTATCCATTGTCATTTGGGAGGGCAATCCAGATAGAGTCCGG
>JAWWMW010069323.1:0-14603 GCA_035048345.1 Echeveria elegans | reverse complement strand
CACAATGAGGAACTCATTTTCCGATTTTTCATTCAAATATTGTCGAAAGAAGATCATAGATTTTGTCGATCTACTCTGAATGAATCATTCATTGCCTTGCGTGTCTCTATAAGACTTAAAAGTTGTAAATATATTTTAATGTGCATCTTCCATGTCATATAATTTTCGCCTGAGATCTCAAGGGGGCTGAATTTAAAGCTGATGATGTTGGTCATGATGATAACTTTTGGAAAGAACAAAATTTCATTAGATTAATAACGTTGTACATAAAAATCTAACAGAACATTAAAGACAAAAAAATAACAACATACCACCAGTAAAATTACGAAAAAAATGAAAGGATCATGATAACAATAAAGACATCAGGAAAATTAAGGCCGGAGGAAACATTTTTGTTATTAAAAAATTTTAGTAAGAAAAATATGAGTAGAAGATGAAATATTTTGTGTGTAAAATATAATTTGGTAAGTTTGTTTTTATAAGAAAAAATAGAGCCGTTTGGGGGGAATAGAGCCGTTTGGTGTCCACTAACTTTGAATAAATTAAATTCTAGTATTAATTTAATTATGTCATTAAAGATTCAAAAAAAATAAACAAATAAATCATATAAGCATGTAGTTCGTTTAGAGCAAAAGTAAATAATTTAACAGTTAAGATAAAAACGAATAACTAATCAGATGTAAATCACATCGTTTAACACAACGGTTAATAACCTGTCATTTGTGATTAAATGATGTTATACATTGATTTAATAAACTACAGTGTAAATCACATCATTTTACTGTAAGGGATAATCCGCTAATGTAGTAATTAGATATTACACACGAATAGAAATATAAATATAAAAGTTAAAGTAACGGTGTAAATCACATCGTTTTACTATACGGGATAATCCGCCATTATAGTAATTCGATATTATACACGAACAGAAATGTAAACATAAAAGTTAAAGTAACTGCTAGTAAGTTAGGCACAGAGTCGTGCTGATAACGTGTTATAAATACCTTAGTAAACTTGAGAAATTTCTGGGACTTGTTAGGATTCAAATGTACTGAAATGTATTTAAGAAGTAAGAGAGAAAGAGGAGAGAGGGTGTAAATTTTCCTTCACCCAAGCAGCTCTACGTTTAACGTTGTCACTTGCATGCATTAGGGGCATTTTTCTTCCCAAGGGCCCATTTGTACGTCCCATGTGACAACATTTTTCCTTTAATGTGTCAGATCATTTATAACAGTATCTACTTATAATATGTTTTGAATGAACTGACATTAAGAAGAAAAATAAGTCATGTGTAATCAATATGTGAGTCCTACACCAAAGAAAATTCCATTTCCCTTCATGCAGGTGACTACGAAATAATGAAAGATGTTTACATTCTTGTAGAATAAATATGAGGGTTGGCTAAAGTAAAAACACACCACTCATCCTCCCCCGTCTCTCTAATGTTAAGACATCATTTTTTGGTGATTGAAAAGAAAGATCACGTGTCTATTACTTTTGCAAATACACATACAACAATTGTCTACTCCATTTGTCCTCTTTTGTTCTTTCCGTTTTCTTTTTGTACGTCCCCTTAAGTTCATCTTATTTTATTTAATGATAAAATTTTCTTCTATTTATATCTAATCAGTGTTAAATATGTTTAATATTTACACACCTTTTCTGCTTATATTTATAGCATTTGCGGTATAAACAAAGTCATATTCTACGCTCACACCCTCGTTTCAGGTGTAAATTGCACAAAACAGTAATCATGGAAACTTTGAGTAGAGCAACGCAAATAATCAGGAAAAAGGATCAAAATCGTCGGCTTTCTGTCAAAGAATTACAAAGTCAACAAAGAAGAGTCAAAGTAGCTGAGAAATCTCGACCGAAAGGAGGTTTATTTCGGTCGAGAAGAGACTAATCTCGACCAAAATGATATAATCTCGATCGAGGGGAATCCATAAGCATTGCAGACATCTCGATCGAAGTGATATTAACCTCGATCGAAACGAATCTCTTTCGATCGAGAAGGGTTTAGTTTCGATCGAATCAAGCCAGAGGAAGAAAGCCAAGGTCAAGTGTCATTTTGACCGAGAAGAACTCGATCTCGAATGAGATTTTCCAAGACTTTTGATTTCGACCGAAACAAACCATGTTCCGATCGAAATAAGTCTCGGCCGAGAAGATGGAAAGTTGGACCTCCCGAGCTTGGAAAGCGTCTACAGGACACGTCCGTGCTCCGATTTTAATAAATCAAGATGCGTTGGAAAGGTTATCCAAAGCTCTACAACTTTCATGTTTATCACAAAAGGTGACTCGAAATGGAAGGAATCATTTCGGCTGAAGCAAGATAAGGCTGTCATTATATCCTCACAATGACAACATTTCAATGGATGAGAAGAGCCACCCTTTCCCTATAAATAGAGCAGCTCCCCTGATAATTTCACACACATCAAGGGGCACAAAACTCTTCCCAAAAGTTCAGAGAAAGTTATCCCAAAACACTTTTCCATTTTCTTAGTTTCTAGCTTAGAGTTTTTGTAAGAACTAGAAGTTCAAGGTTAGTTCAATCCAATAGTTCTTTTCTTCTACCTTTCTTTACGTATTTTTATTTAAAATTTCAGTACCTTATCATATCAGTATGTGTTCTTGCTCCCTCGATATGAGTGAGTAGTCGTCTCAGATGACAGGGGGATGGCAATCCCCTTTCTACTCACGATCGATTAAACGGGATTTCATACACATTTCAGGAATGATTTAAGGTTAAAACAAACACACTTAGCCTACGCTAATGTGAACGCGCGTCGTCGTAAGTGTCAAATTTGAATTTATAGTACCTACTTAACCCACTTAGCAAGTGGTAAGCAGGGTCGAACCCAGAGGAGAGCAAAGAGTTTTGAATTCGTAGAAAGCTACAACTAAAGTAATTCCTAAGGGGGGGTTTGTATGATTATTTATGAACGCTAAATATCAGTTCAGAGAATTGTTCATGCAACCAGTAATCATCGACAACTTATTTTAACACATGTGAATTAAAACAGTTGTTCTCGCTAAAGACACAAACTACATACACCCGCTAGAGTAGTATGCTACCTGTTCTAATTAAATAATATCGCTAAAGACTTATTAAATTTGTGATTTCTATCTATTATTACCCGCTCGAGTCTCAAACAGATATAACAATCGCGTAGTCAAAACACAATAATTATTCCACCGCTAGGCTTAGTCACTATCATACAATTCCTATGCATCACACAATAATATTAATTATGTTTCACCGCTAGGCTACGCACAAATAATTAAAGCATGTAATTAAGTACAAGAACATGAATAATTCACCATGCATATAATTAATAACAAGTCTCAAACTGTTGTGCTGCAATCACAGTTCCCCAAACTGAATTAGGGTTTAGCTACTAAAACACATTGAAATTAAATAACAAAATTGAGTTTGATGAACGAGAATGAGTACAAGAATAATACTAAAATCAGCGCAGACGTTTCTTGAAGATCAGTCGAGAAGAAGAGGGTTGGGCGGACGGAGGTGTCACTCACTCCGTCCTAGCTGTGTGTCTTTGGTGCTACCCTAACACTTGTATTTATAGGTGATAGGGCTGATCTTCTGCTGCCTTAATTTACTTTCTAAATATTGAGAAATATCTTTTGATTTCTAAATCCGATCTTGGTAATTTTTGAGATACTTGAGATATTGTTACCAAGATTCTGATTAAGATAATATTCCATTCCTGCAGGAAATTTCCAAACTTCCATTGTCACAACTTTCTAAATTCGGAGCTGCACTGACCCGTACATTTTAGCGCAGTTTCGACCCTCTTCGACTTGAAATCTGACTTTGGTATAAACTAGAGATTTGTAGCCCTTTGAGTCAGCTTTCCAATGCATTTTGTTTTGTTTCAATCGGACCACCGATGCTCCTTATAAAGGCTTAAGAAGTAGCGAATGTTTTTCCACCCGAGACGGACGCGGACTCCTCTTGAATTTCAGTACACGGACCTCTTGGAAATTTCGGAAATTATATAAAGGTCTGCGTATTAAATTCAAGGGATGCCACGTGGTCCTCCGAGCTCTCTCGCGACGTTTTCTGACTTCTTGCTCTTTTTTTACCATCTTAACATCTGAATCATTCTTCATGGCCAACATATGATTTGTAGCATTTTCAATTAGCGTTCCATTAGAATTTGTTTCGCCTCCATCGGGTTAACGATGCATCCTCTAGAAGCTTTCGAAGCTGCAAAGGTCAAGTCTGCCTTTTCGGTGGAATACTACATAAAATGATCTTTTTAATCCAATTTCTTCTCAATTGCTCTAGATACACCTGTGATATGATACACTACCAAAACGTAACATTTCATCACAAAAATATAATTAATGTATGGGATAAACGACTCAATGGGTCGTATAAATACGCTCCATCAGTTGAGGACTCGTAATCCTTCTTCATGAATCACAGATGATGAAATGAAATTATGGGTCACACCACTGTCAATAATTACAGTTACATTTTTTCCCTTGATTCGGTCTTTCGGTTTCATAGCGTTCGCTGATCTGTACAATTCAACGTTGTTAAGTGAGACTTGTGCCTCGTGGTCGCCATCGTCTTCTGTTGATGGAAATTACTCGAAGTGCTCGATTCGCACATTGGTATCCTGGTGTCCAGGGTTCTTGCAGCGATAACATGTGGTTTCCCTTGCATTGTTAGGCGCGGATCGACGCTTATGAGGCGGCGGTCGATGCTCGTAAGGTCTAGGCAAGCGTGGTGTTGGCCTTAAATTCTCATTTTGAAAATGTGGCCTCTGGTTGCTTTCAAAGTGTTGCGGTCGTCGTTGAAACTCGTTGGCTGGTCTGAAACTCTAGTGGCTTGCTTGTCCTACGACATTATTCTCTCGCTAAATGCATTGCGTGATGGAGATCATCAGGTTGCTAAATTTTCACATCATCATGGATCTCTTTCTTGAGTCTTCTCAAGAAATTTGATAATAGGGCATGCGGGGGAATAATATCGATTGCTCCGGCAAGTTCTTCAAACTTTTCTCTATACTCCATGACTGATTTACTTTGAAAAAGTGAAAAGAAACGTTAATGCACGTCCATAGAGTCCATACCTTGGAATCTCTCGATAGTCGCATCCTTAAGTTGTCCCCATGATGTGAATGGCTGCATCTTGTTGTGTCATGCAAACCATTTGAATGCCTTGTCTTCCAAGCACACAGTTGCTGCAACTAATGCCTCGTCGTCGGAAAATCCGTTGGCTTTAAAGTACCTTTCGACTTTATAAATCAACTCGCTGACGTTATCGCCACCGAAAATGGGCATTTCCAACTTTCTTATTCTTGAATCGTCCCTTGTTTGGATTCCAAATTTGATGTCATCAGTGGAGGTATGTTGTTCCTAGGTCTGATTGTCCGGTCTTCTCGACGTGGGTGGAAGCCCCCTCAGTAAAAACTCTCCCCTGTTTCGGGGAATTGAGTGAATGATAAAGTTGTTGGGTCACGAGTCCCAACAGTGCCTTCGTCTTCAATGAGTGCATTCCCATTGTGATGGTTACCTCACGAACTCTATGTGACTTCATTTCCCCCTTGGTCATTGTGCGGTTCAGCTGGTCGTTGTTGTGTTGATCGATTCAGCAGTTCTTGTAAAATCTCGCACAGAGATGCCATTTGCTCCTTCTGAGCGATCTTGAAAGTCTCGAATTCAGACTTTGAGATGTTGTCTACTTTGTTCTCAACATTAGTCGATTTATCAGCTGCTTTGCGTGGTGTCATTGTCTCTTCAGGATCGAGTGGCTCGGATACCAACTTGTTAGAGAGCAAAAGACCAAAGTGGCTAATCTTGACGAGCTTAGCTCGATGGTAGGCTCGAATGACCGAGCTTGGGCTAGATAAGTGGGAACATCTTCATAAAGCCACAGAAGTCGTGGGCAAAGGTCAGAATTGGTTAGTGGCCGAGGTATTCGACTCGGAAATGCTCTCTAACACACAAAGGAGGAACTCGAAAATATAAGGGAGAAAGGCTTTTATTGAACTTGAGAATACTTGGATAATTTTTTGGATGATTACAAATGAGGGAGTGCTCCCTTTTTATAGTGGTGGGGACGCTCGATGAAATTCTCTAGAATTCCTCATTATTGACCGCTATCTAGACTACTCTAAAATATTTAGAACATTGTAGAAGTCTTTTGGAATGCCTTTGGACCCTTGTAGAATTCTCCGGAAGCTCTATAATTTTCTAGACTCCGGTTGGGCATTTTCCTCTAATCGGGCCGGACTTGAAAGATTATTTCGAGCTAACAATGCGACTTGGACCAGACTAACTCTTTGCACTTGGGCAGGTCCGTGGCTAAGTCCTTTGGATGGCTCGTGGCCATGTGTTGGGCTTGTCGGGGATTCATCACCTTTCTTATTATGTCTGGCTGCCTTATTCAGCCCTCTTGTGTTCCATTTCAGTAAATTGAGACAGAAGCATATCTTAGTATGTCTGGATGCCTTATTTAGCCCCCTTGTGTTTCATTTTAATATCATGAGATATTATCGTAAAAATTCACACCACCAATCTCAGCGCGAGAACCCTTTGATGAAAATATTATTTTTTTCATCTGACAACAATTTTCTATTTACATATTGGGAATGGTTCATAAAAAAGAAATAATTTGTATAAAAAGTATAATGACAACACATTCGTTGATTGATAAGATCTTATGCTTCTAATTCTTATCTTCTTATTTTTGGTGTAACTAAACACGTATTGTTTAGCTTGGGTGATAAAGGATGTAACTTTCTTAAAAATATCTTGAATTAAATTACTCATGCTAAATTATTTAAAACATACCTGCATTTGTGTCTCTTGAATATTATCTTGAATCGTTGGGTGTGAGAACCTTGAGAGTCCTCCATATCTTTTACCTTCAAATAACTTGGAAAAGTGTGTAAGAGAAATTAAGAGAGAAGGGAGAGTGTTTGGACAAAAGAGATTTTCTTTCTCCAAAACTTATTTTTCATTTTTCATCTTACATCATACACTCCTTTTATAGTGGAGTAAACAAACAATTTTACATGGTACCCACACTACTTTTACATATTTTCTTACATCATTGCTTACAACACTCTAAATAATTTTGCAATAACACTTTATCTTTTTTGTTTTGTCTTCCTGGGTGACTCACTCTTTCATTATTACTTCTTCCCCATTTTCTTCCTCATTTTTGTCTTCAATTGGTTTAGTGCTATCTTCTATTTCAATAATTGGTGTTTTTGTACTAACTCCTCCACAATAGTTGCAATAATGATCATGTTGATCTTTCCCAATTATCTTGCGGTAAAATGGCATTGCCTCTTTACTGACAAACCCTTCTCGGATACTTCTTGTTTTTGATTTTATTTCTTGTTTTAACAGTGTCATTATCCATCTTCTCAATTCTTCAAAGTCTTCTCCTCTTACTGTTTTTGCTTGAGTGTAGACTAACTCATGATCTCTGTTAATACTTATCCAAATTGGGTTTTGATTGTTATATGTGCTGATTAATTCTTTGATGATCTGACCAATTTGAATAACTCTTTTTTCTCTGATGAACTCTATAATTTCTTCCTTCTTAATCTCTGGTTGTTTACTTGTATGGTTTTTATCATTCCAATTTTTACCACTGTGATAACTGGTTTGATTCCTTCTTCTGATATTTCCGCAGGGGCTGAATAAAATCTTAAATAGTACAAATCTGCTTTTGTGATTCTTCTGTAGTTTGTGAATACCCTTTGAATTTCAGGTATTTCACTTAACTCTTCTCCTGTCTTGGTGTAAACTGTTGCCAGTAAACCATAATTGTAACAACTTTTTATAAGCTTCGGAACGGCTCCTATCATAGCACTCAACTTGTTGTATCTTGAATTTTTCTGAGTACAATACCCATGCTCCCCATCAAAATCATACGAAACTGGATTCTTATTTAAATGTTTTAGTATCTTTCATAAGTTGTCCAAGTAAGCTTTTTGTCATATGATAAACTGGTTTCAATATTTTTAGATTAATAATATTAAATAAATATGATACAATTAATTTAAAATTTTAATTATTATTTGATTGAATTATAAAGAATATAAATAATTAACTACATGCGTAAATTGTAAGAAAACGAGAGGTATTTAAGTAAAGTTGCAAAAAAAAATTATCTTAGGGGGTGTGATTAACATTTTTTTTTTTTTTGGCAATCCAATGCCTCTAGTGAATAATACTCCTTATTGCTGTACATATTAATCTAATTTTAATTTCATGCTGAAACATTTTGTTTGTGAATTGGTTGGTGGGTGAAGCAAACTTTCACGCGTCCATATATCGAACGACGCCACCCGCGGCAGACGTCTACACGCAGCCAGCACTCACCGACCAATACAAGATTGTCACGTGTCAGCGGTGTATCGACCATATCCCTCTCCAGAAACGATAGAGAGAAAATCGAAAATTGGATCGCAAATCCGATTGAGCAAACACATAGACCTCCGTCTTGGATTGGGTCGGAGATTCCTCAAGCTATGTTTAGGTTTTGGTATGTGCACCCGCTTTCGAATTTCTTTCTTTTTACTTCCAGTTTTCGTAGAATCAACTTTTTCTCACAAGTTCTGTTTATCAAGATTGTTTAATTTGATGTTGAATAATACCTGAATTCCTGTGTAGATTGATTATCTTTATATGACTCGTTACTTGAATTAGGTTTCGCAAGTTGTTGATCAAATTTATGGACAAACTGAGAAAATGTATGATTGTTTAGGTGAATGATTGTGGTTTAAATTGATTGTGAAGAATTTGCTAAACTGTATGTAGGGGGTCGCAGGAGCCGGAAGCTCAGTCACGTCCTCAGGAAACTTTGTCCCAGTCCTCTTTGTTTCCTTCTTCAACTGGTGGTACACCAACTTCATCCCGCCCGTCCACACCAAGTAGCAGTAATTCCAGCAGTATTTATTTTCAAACGCCGCAGTCCCCATCACATGTCTCTCCTGCTGAAGCTGCCGGAATTATCAATAAGCTGAAAGATAAAAGGTAAGGATTGGTTTTTTTATTAAAAATCTCTTGTTCTGAATTGCAAAATGTTGCAAAAACTAGACTACTTGTCTTGGAAGGGGTTCGTGAACTGTGTGCATAGCGCACAAATCCCTAGCCGGCTTTTAACCATGTCACACAATAGAACCTTAATCGGCCATAGAAACGCTGATTTTTCCAAAGAAGTTGCTCTTTTTTTTTGTTGTCAAATTATTTATAATCTTGTCAACTTGTATTTGATTAAGTACATATAGTTGGCCAATTCGTGTTCCTGCAGTGTTGAAGAGTTGCGGAAGCTTCTGTCGGATAAGGACGCGTACAACCAATTCCTACATTCAATTGATCAAGTGAAAATTCAGGATAATGTAAGTTCCATTGAACTCGATGCATTCACATTGCTTCATTTCTGTATAAAAGAGTTCTCTGTTTTAATGATGTCTGAATGTGACAGTGACACTATGTGAATTTTCTTGCTTGGTGCAATTTTACTGGTCAGTTTAAAAGTAAATCTGATAGTTTGTATCATCTGCACCAGACTAGGGCTTCTACACAAGCGTTGAATAAGAATAAATTGGAGGAAATGAAAATATTTTAGTTGATACTAGTAAAATTTATTCTGTTGATACTAATGAATCATTTACATAGAATGGAATTTGGTACTGTGATTTATCAGGAGATACTAATGAAGTTGATCTGTAGAAAGGGATGCATTTATCAGTGATGTGTGATTCATCATCAAATATAAGTTTACGAGGAACTTATTTGAAATGACTAGCACCATAAGTTTGCCTATCACAAAATTATTCATTTAATATTAACGGGAAATTTGATTCCATTCAAATTCTCTCATACTACACAGAATCTAAAAAAAATTTCAAAGAAATTTTAATCATATTCAACTCCTCCATACCCTCTTCACCAAAATTAATCAAAATGTGTGTTTCCTCCCTTTGATCTTTCTTCTCTTTTTTCCTTCCCAGCCAATCTCAGTGCGATCAACGCGTCGGAATGTGTGACCTACCCAAAAAGCTTTGAACATGAGTGATATGTTTTGATTTGTAGCTGAATGATTTTGAATAACCCAAGGGTGTTAGATGAGTAATTTGTACGTACTGATAACAAGAGTTAAAGTCATTCTATGTTGTCTCTTACCTGTAGTATGTTTCCAAACCCAGATCTGAAAAAAACAATATCTGATCCAATCTCTTTGTATTGTTGGAGTTTGAAATGAACTTTTGATTTACTACGTGAGCTTTTTTGCCATTCACCTACAGCTACGAGACGAATTTCTGAGAGAGACGCTGCAGCTTACCAGTAAGCTGGATTAATTTATTCTTACATTTGTCCAGAAGGACTTCTCTTTCAAAGTCTTAGCTACATTGTTACTATGAATGAGCAGGGAGAAATTTGGATAAGGAACCCCAGATAATGGAGTTGCGGAACCAGGTATTTTAATTATTTTGACCTGGCACCTTTGTAAGCCTTGCTTCCGTGAACCTCCACTTAATTCTCTTCATTGTTACAGTGTCGGATCATCAGGACCACTGAATTGGCTACAGCACAGGAAAAGTTGAGTGAACTGGAAAGGCGAAAGGATGAAACATTAAAGGCATACTCCCCTGCTTCATTGCTGCAGAAGCTTCAAGGTAACGGCACTATGACCAGACTGCTTGATGGTTGCGTAAATGAATATAATTTTAATAGGCTGTTGCTATACTAAATAGCCAATAAGTTCTGATATGGCTCTTTTTTTTGCGTAGTTTGACTTGGGGACAAGTTTCTTGGTGCACATTATTATTTTCTTATAAATCTGTCACGCATTTAACTGTTTTGATTTAATATTTGATTGGATGTTGAGTGTAAACTGTTGACTGATACTAAACATTGAAAGCATGCATTTGTCAATTATATGTGTTGTCATTACTTCAGATGTTAATACTGAGACAGAAGAGAAATCCGAAGCTCTCCACAGGCAGCTTCTTGACAGGGAGATAGACCTGCCAACATTTGTTGCAAAATACAAGAAGCTCCGTGCCACATACCACCAACGATCACTTGTTCATATTGCTGCCAAGACATCACTTGGTGCACAGTGAGCACATACCATCAAGGCATTCACTGGCTTGTCTGTTAAGCTATCAACTGCTATACACTGAAAACATAGTTCCCCTGATTTTCTCATTTTTATACGGATATGCTCAATGTGTAATAATATTGGAAGGACTTGCGTGCCAGCGCGACTTATCTTGCTGAATTAGTGAAGCTCTTCAAGTATCTTGTGTATGTACTGTATTTTGTGTGCTCACAGATTCAAAATAGGTTCCGACTGCAAGACAGGTCCTATTACTGCACCAATAGTATAGAACAATGCTCGAGAATAAAGAACAATGCTTTTGTGGTCCTTTTACTTCGTTGATCTAGGGATCCTTTGGGAATCACAATAATAATATGGAAAAGCTGTAGCAACATTTGTGGGTGAGTAGAGTTAACTAGCAATCGCTCATGCATGAAACTGAAATCTAATCTCAAACTCATACACCACATTGTGTTACACCACGTCGAAAGACCAAGTACCTGGGCAATCGCATATGCCTCAAGTTTGTTCAACAAACTTCAGTTCTTTCTCCCATTTCAATCCGAACATCTGCCTGCCAAAAGGAACAATAAGATTATACCTGAACACCTGCACAGAGGACATGACAGGGTTATACAGCCTCCCAAAGATGCCAGTAAGAACTAAGAAGCAAGCATCTACAGCTTGAATCAGTAAAGAATTCTCATAAAGCAAAAAAGACTCGCCATATCATTTATTTCCCTCATCTGCAACTTCAACTCCTCCGATCTTTTGTCCCATTTAATACAATTCCCCTCGCATTTGTAAACCCAGGCCTTGTTCAACAAGGATCGCCATTCAGCGACCTTGCTTCTAATCTCTTTATTCAGCTCAATCCATTCAGGTGCGCATTTGTTTCTAGATAGTATCCTATACAACGCATCCTCGGCAGGATCCACATGAGGATTGGTAGTAAGATCTAAAGGCTTACCTTTCCCAGGCAAGTTCTCAAAGTCACCCTCCAGCATCGACTGAAAGATTCTTCGCTCAACCACATTGGTGATATCACTCTCTGACCTAATGATTTTTTTTAAATGATTAAAATACAAAAAATAACATATAAATTAACCGAGTGCCCTAATTTCTGACTCGTGCGTATGGAATTGAAATCAAACACAAACCTGATGTTGTTTCGCTGGCCGCGGAGTTCAGGAGGCAGCTTCCGGTCGTTTACAGCGTCTATCACTCCAGCCAGCCGATCTGTGGTCATATTTTTCTCCTCCCTGATATTCGGAGACGTCTCGGTCGTGGACCACGGAATTGAATCAGACGAAGTGCCTCTGGTCGAGCCTAATCCGACCAGTTTCGAAGTCAACCGAGCACGAGATAGAGCGAACGCTGACGCGAAGCGGACCGCCACCGCCATGGATGTTGCCGACTCCGAAACTGTGAGCTAGCTTCTCCAGATATCTTCATGGTCGGCGTTCACGCCTCGTTTGTGACGTTAGTGAGTGACACGTGTCGCAACACTATTTTCGCGCTGGGAACGTATCCAGTCTTTGTAATCCAACTTACAAAATGATCTCTAAAATATAGAATTTTCTATTCGTCATAAGTAAAAATTAATATTATCCAGATGCATTCATAAAAATATTTTTTTTAAAAATAAAAGTCATCTGTTTTATTTTAATTACCTTTAAAAAATTAAAAAAATTATAGAAAAAACTTTAAAAAATTTGAAACTTCATAAAACGAATATAAAAATTCAACCATTTTGTCTCACTTTTGATAAAGAAATTATGCCATAAGATTTTTTTTAAAGTTAATTTGATATTTCAAATATTAACCAAAATATAGCATACAATTTTATCAAAATATAACAAAAATGTTTAATTTTTTTTTTGAACGTCGCTGAATTTTTACAAAATATTTTATTATTTTTTTGCTATTTTTTATAAATGTTTATATAAAATATTATGTGAAATTCAAGGTTTGTGAAACAATTATATTTAAAAATAACAACAAAAATTAAAAAATTTGTTAAAATTCAGACTTATACAAAAAAACTAATGGTAAACTATTGAACATTTTTTATATTTTTTTATAAAAAATTTTGGTACATTTTTTGTAAACTTTTGAGATATCAAATTAAATTTATACAAAAGTATTCGTATGGTACAATTTTGTAATAAAAATGTCACTAAATGGTTGGATTTTGTATATTTGTTTTATAAAGTTTGAAATTTTTTTAAAGTTTTTATTATATTGTTTTTGATTTTGTAAAGTTTATTACAGGTAAAAGGGTGGCTTTTAGTTTTAAAAAAATATTTTTATGGGTGGGTCAGGGTAATATCGATTTTTACGGGTGGCGAATCGAAAAACTCGTATTTTACGGGTGGTTTTTGGTAATAAACTCATATAAAATTGAGAATTCAAACCAAATGCTCTTGTTCGTTCTTTTGACTTTAATTTAAAGTGAATTCAGGTCACTTCAGTTTAACTTAGTTCAGTTCAATTCAATTGCTAAATATTATTTATAAAACTACGAGTAACCTATGCAATGTTGATGAAGCGTATTTATACGATATATCGAGTCGTTTATTCCCATTAATTAATTATATTTTCGTGATGAAATGTTACTTTTTTGTAGTGTTTTGTATCACAGGTGTATCTAGAGCATTTGGAAAGAAATTATATTAAAAAAGCCATTTTATGGAGTATTCCACCGAACAGGTAGATTCGACCTTTGCTGCTTCGTGAGCTTGCTGGGAACGCATTACTTGTTCGATGGAATTGATCTATGCGCGTTAGAAAGCTAACTCAAAGAGCTACAAATCTCTAGTTTACACCAAATTCAAATTCTGATCCTAAGATGTTCAAAATGAAGCTAGAAGTCACAAGTCAGTGCAGTCCGCAGAAGAGGAAACAGAGGAGCACGCGGCAGGGCTTTAATTTCTTACACAGACATAACTATAATTTTTGGAAATTCCCTTAAGGTCCGCGTATAATAATTAAATGAAGATCCTTGTACGTGTCTGATGACGTCAGCATGACATCAGCGATGAGATTTCTTTGTTGGGCTGGAATTTGCATATTTCTAAAAAATCTTGATTCCCCAACAAGTCAATACATCAATATAAATAGGAAGGAAGCAAAACCCTAAAAGGGGGACTTTTTGGCCACAGAGAGAGATCATTCCTTCAGCCCGAAACTCAGAGCGACAAAAACGATGACTGACAACCAGCGACTTCAAGCTCAAAATTCTTCGTTCGTTCTTCTTCATCATTGTTCAGTAACAACTCTTGTTCATCAACTCAATTTTTATTACTTCAATACAATGCAATTTAGTAGCTAAACCATAATTCAGTTTGGGGATTTGTGATTGCAACACGTTAGTATGAGACTTGCACTTAATTCATATACGTGTCGAATTCTTTATGTTCTTGCGCTTCATTGCATGCTTTAATTATTTATTGTGCGTAGCCTAGCGGTGAAACTCAATTAATGTTATTGCGTGACA
>JAWWMW010069303.1:0-14603 GCA_035048345.1 Echeveria elegans | reverse complement strand
ATGACCGAAGGAGCCTCCCAGCCTAGAACCTCTCCGTGAGATTCGAAGATTGGGAAATCAGACGGCGAGAGTACCGGCCAAGGAATGATGCTCGTGAGATTTGTTCGTAACAGAAATGAGAGAGAAAAGATTTGGAAAGGGCCTTAGCCTTCGTAATAACAGATATCTATATATATATAACAGAATAGATAATAATCGACGAACGAACGTCGGGCGGTCAAATAGATATTGCCGAATTTACCCTCCCTTTAATTTAATTGAAATACAAACACATAATTTTTTTAAGATTTTAATGTTACTAAATTTGATTACCGAAAATCACAATTGGAAAAAATTACTTACCTAAAATTAAGTTTAATTTAAAGCAAAAGAAACGGTGTGTTTTGTAAAAAAAAAAAAAAAGAATGCTTGGGAAAGGGGTTACGTTTTATCACATTGATTGATCACCTAATTATATCTATATATATAACAGAATAGGGCAAAGAACGGCCAATGAACTACCTAAAATATCTCTTACTTATTAATAAAAATATGGATAAGAATATAATTAGGTTAAATTTATCATATGGGTCCATTCAGACCCATTAAAAATATAAAAAAATATTTAAATTTACATAGATTACACGGATTTGGTCCATTAAAAATTACATATATAACAGAATAGGGCGACGAACAAAGAACGGGCGATGAACTACTTAAAATATCCCCAAAATGTTAAAAAAATATGGATAAGAATATAATTAGGTTAAATTTATCATATAGGTTCATTCAGGCTCATTAAAAAATAAAAGATACATTTGAAAATTGAAAAAACTAAAATTTTAAATTTACCGATAACCCACTTCTTGGCACAATAATCAAATTAAATCCTACTAACATAGATTACACGGACCCGACCCTTTAAAAAAAAAAGTTTAAATTTACACATAACACACATGCCCGTTTAAATTTACACATACCACACGGGCCCAGTCCGACCCATTAAAAATTATAAATTTTATTTTCACATATCGAGTCCGCCCGTATTTGACGAATTCGATTGCACTTCAGAACGACGCTTCCCGTCGGGACGACGGGCGATCCGCTAGTTCGTTATAACAGCTACTTTTGGTCAATACCGTTTTTTAGTAGCCAAATTCCTCCCGCTATAACAGGCTTCTGTCTATAACAGCTACATCCCTTTTCTGAAAAATCATTCTTCACTAAATCACCTCTCTATAACAGCCGGAGAGTACTGTTACTATATCAGCACCGTAACTTCACACCCATTTTTGACACTCTTCGGCTTAGAATATGATTTTAACGTAAACAAGAGTATTGTAGCTATTTGAATAAGCTTTTCAACGACATATAGAACATTTCCAACGAACAAGTAATGTGTACACAACAAGTCTCCTAAGCAGTAAAGGTCAAATCTGTTTTGTTCAATGTTGTTTTAAACTGACCGTAACTTCACACCTGATTTCGGAACCCTTTAGCTCAGAATTTACTTTTGACGTAAACTAAAGAATTGTAGCTCTTTGAATAAGATTTCCAACGATATATAGAACATTTCCAACAGCCAGTTAATGTGTTCACAACAAGTCTCCTAAGAAGCAAAGGTCAAATTTGTTTTATTCAATGTTGTTTTAAATTGAAACGTAGCTTCACACCTAATTTCGAAACCCTTCGGCTCATAATTTGATTTCGACGTAAACTAAGGAATTTTAGCTCTTTGAATCATCTACAATTCTCTAGTTTATGTCAAAATCAGATTCTGAGCCGAAGAGTGCCGAAAATGAGTGCGAAGTTACAGTCCTTCTCTATAACAGCCAGGCTGTTATATGCATTTAACATCCCCTCTCTATAACAGCCCAATTTTGGACATGCAAACGTGGCTGTTATAGAGAGGGCTGACTGTAGAAGATTTGATTAATATTCTGTTTTGCATCACTGTGCGAAGCCTCCTTAAATGGAAGGCAGCAGAAATTGAGCCGACATACCGGCATAGCTAACTTTTAATTAGACCAGACTAATACTTAATTGAATTAAATTGGAAAATCCCTAATCGCACTGTAGCAATACTCCCTCCATCAGACGGATCCTTGCCCTCAAGGATCAAAATCCGGAAATTTGTCGACGAGCTGCTGGTAGAATTCCCATGTCCCCTGCTCCGGCGGGTAACCCTTCCATTTAACCAACACCTTGATCGCAGCTGCATTGTGGTGTTTGACCACTTTCCGGTCAAGAACAACATCGGGTTCTTTGCGGACTCCGCCATCCTGTAGGTATTGGGGAAGTGTCGAGGGGCTTGCGAAATCAGGGTTGGGACACAATTTAAGCTGGCTCACATGGAATACGTTATGGATTGCAGCTGCTTGGGGAAGCTCCAGCTTGTAGGCTACTGCGCCAATTCTTTCGGAAATCCGAAAGGGGCCATAAAAGCGTGGGGATAATTTGTGCTAAGTGCTAGCTTTTAGGGACTTCTGTCTGTAGGGCTGTAGTTTGAGATAGACGAAATCCCCAATGTTGAACTGCCGGTCAGACCTTCTTGAATCAGCATATTGCTTCATCCGATTTTGTGCTCGAGCTAGATGGAATTTCAGCAAGGCAATAGTCTCCTCTCTTTGTCGCATGCTTTGGTCTACATCTGCGCAGGAACTCTCACCTGGTAAGTATGGAAGGTGAATTGGTGGCGGTTGTCCATACATGACTTCATAAGGGGTGCAGTGTGTAGCTGAATGATACGTTGTGTTGTACCACCACTCAGCGAGAGGGATCCATTTGCTCCACGACTTTGGAGAGTCTGCTGTCATGCATCTGAGGTAAGTCTCCAGTGTTTTGTTAGTGACCTCAGTCTGGCCATCGGTCTGAGGGTGGTATGCTATGGAGAAGTGTAGATCGACCCCGTAGATGCGGAAAAATTCTTTCCAGACTGTGCTTAGGAAAATGCTATCCCTGTCGCTCATAATATTGGCTGGCATCCCGTGCAACCTGAATATATTATCCATAAAGGACTGGGCCACTTCTGCTGCAGTGTAAGGGTGGGATAGGGAGATGAAGTGTGCATACTTGCTGAGCCTGTCGATTACTACCAGGATGGAGTGCTTGTTGTGCAATGGTGGTAAACCTTTAATGAAATCCATGCTAATGGACTGCCACACACCTTCCGGAATAGGCAATGGTTGTAAAAGACCAGGCTTGGCTGCTGTGTCGTATTTGTTTTTCTGGCAGGTTACACAGTTTCGAACGTAATTCTGCACTTCAACGTTAAGCCTTGGCCAGTAAAAGAGTGACTTGATTCGTTGTAATGTTGCATCGCGCCCCGAGTGACCTCCAATAGCTGAATCATGGAGCCATTTGAAGATGAGAAGCTTGGTTGCTGGGTCATTTCCGATAACCAGTTTCCCTTTATAGCGAAGTTCATTGTTGCTATATGAGTAATTAGGGTGTGAGGTAGCATCTTTCAATAGGTCAGTGATAATACGGCTCAGTGAACTATCTGTCTGCCATAGTAATTTTACGGAGTCGTAAAAATTATGCTGGGCTTGAGTGAGGGTGATGCTTAATAACTCTGAGTTAGAAACTCTGGACAGGGCGTCCGCAGCATGGTTCTCTTTCCCCTTTTTGTACTGAATTTCGAAAGAATATCCCATTAGCTTGGATAACCACATATGCTGGAAGGGTGTTGTAACTTTCTGGTCAAGGGGATATTTCAGGCTCTTTTGGTCTGTTTTGATAATGAACGGACGATGGGCCAGATATGAGTTCCACACTTGGACTGCGTGGACAACAGCGAGTAGCTCTTTTTCATAGACAGAAAGTGACTGGTGTCGCGGACCAAGTGCTCTACTGATGTAGCAAATTGGGTGATGGTCCTGCATGAGCACAGCGCCAATTCTTGTGTTAGATGCGTCAGTTTCGACGATGAACTATTTCTGAAAATCTGGTAAGGCTAAAACTGGTGCACATGATAAAGCTTCCTTAAGTTTTGAAAATGCCTCAGCAGTTGTATCTGTCCAAGTGAAACCATCCTTCTTTTGTAGCGTGGATAATGGTCTAGATAGCAAGCTGTAGCCCAGAATAAATCGTCTGTAGTAGTTTGCCAACCCTAGGAAACTACAGAGTTGTTTCTGATTGCTGGGAGGGGGCCAAGACGAAATTGCTTCTATTTTTCTTGGATCCGTGCGGACACCATCAGCTGATATCAGATGCCCCAGGTATTCCACTATAGTGGCGCCGAAAGTACACTTCGATCGTTTCAGCAGTAAACTTTCCTTTCTTATAATGGAGAAGACTTCCTGTAGATGTTCAATGTGTGCTTCCCATGTGCGGCTATAGATAAGTATATCATCGAAAAATACTAGAACGAACCTTCGTGCGATCCCCTTGAAGATGTGATTCATCAAACTTTGAAAGGTGCATGGTGCGTTACTAAGTCCGAACGGCATGACGAGATACTCATAGTGCTCACAATGTGTTTTAAATGCAGTCTTGTAGATATCCTGAGGAGCCATTCGTATCTGATGAAAGCCAGAACATAGGTCCAGTTTAGAGAAATACCGAGCGCCCCCTAGTTCATCCAAGAGATCCTCCAGCAACGGTATTGGGTATTTGTCCTTAACAGTTTGGTTATTTAATCCACTGTAATCAACGCATAGTCGCCACGACCCGTCTTTCTTTTTGACGAGGACAATCGGAGAGGCGTATGGACTGGTACTATACTGAATAATCCCCTGCTTGAGCATGTCGTCAATAAGTTTATCAATAGCGTTCTTTTGTATAAGAGAATACCTGTATGGTCTTTGACAGATTGGGTTTGAATTGCTCAGTAAAGGTACCCTGTGATCGAAGCCTTCCCGGAAAGGTGGAAGTGATGTTGGTGGATTGAACAAGTCTGCAAAAGATTGGAGTAATGTCTGCAAAGTATGGTCAGTATTTATATTGTCATTGCAGGTAGAGAAATGTAAAAGAGAGCTGCCTAGTATAAGCGAGGTACTGTCCGTGATTTCACTGATATGGAGCATTGCAATCTGAGGTCCTTTGATAATAAGCTTGTTCAGGTTGCTGCTATTAATTAACTTGCAATCTGTTTTGGTGGTACCTCGCAGGGTATGCTTCAGCCCATTCATAGTGAATTCCATTCGGAGGTTCGCGAAGTCCCACAGTATAGGCCCAAGGGTGATCAGCCATTGCACGCCTAATACCATATCACAATAGTCCAATGGTAATGTACGAACCTCAGTGGAGAAAACATAGCCCTGGATTTTCCAGCGGAAGTCTTTACAGCGCGAAGTTGAGAGTAAGCTGTTTCCATTAACTGCTGATACTCGAACGGGTTGAACTGCTTCAAGTATGCAACCGAGTTCCTTAGCGAGGTTCAAATCCACAAAGTTATGTGTACTTCCGTTATCAATCAAAATATGTAGACGTCGTTTATTGTGTTGGCCGACAACGCGCATACAATGGTATGTCGCAATTCCTTCCAGGGCATTGAGTGATATTATTGGGGCTGTGTCCAGTGTATTTTGGTTGCCTTCTTCAGGTAAGCAATGGTCCTCTTGATCGGAACAGTCTGTTTCTTCGGCATCCAGGACAAAGATTTGTGACCTCTTGTGTTTTAGATGATGTCCTGGTGAGTACGTTTCCTCGCAGAACATACATAGGCCCTTGGCACGTCGGTCCTGCATTTCCTCATAGGAATAGCGGTGCTGAGTTTTTGTGGCAGGGATAGGGTTGGGTAAAATGGGGTGCTGTGGGTTGTTTCTGGGTGGGTCTGGTGGTGGAGGAAGCTTATGACCAATGGGAGATGTATATTTGGTGTATGGTTGGAAGGCTTGACGGGTGGGTTTTGTAGGTGTATGTTGTAGGGATGATTCACGCAAACGAGCTATGCGGGCCGCATCAGCGATGGATTTCAGTGAAAACTGGCGCACATGAAGCGCAAGATGTGGTTGAAGGTTCGTCAGAAAAATGCTTAAGGCCTGGGAGTCGGATAGTGTTATGCGGGTCAAGGCGCATTCAAACTTGTCCAGATAGTCATTGACGGAATCTGTAGACTGCTTAAGACCAACCAAATCAGATAAAGGATCATCGAATAGTTTACCAAAACGAGCAGCAATATCAAGTGCATATTGAGTCCAGGTAGGGAAAAGTTGAGATCGATTACTCATGTATGAATGGTGCCACTGTAGTGCTTTACCCTCTAGATGTAAGCAGGCCAGTTTAACCTTGTTTTCAGCAGCGGTGTTGTCCAACTCGAAGAACTGGTCGCATCTGTACAACCACTCAGTAAGCATGGTTCCATTAAATCGTGGGAAATCTACCTTTGTCATCCTGGATGCTAGACCACCAGGTAAGTAGCTAGTGCGAAGTTGGTCTGGGTTGTTCCTTACATTTGAGAGGTGTCCGATTGTTGCTGTATCAGGACATGGTGTGATGTTGTCTGTAGTTGCTGGTGCGTCGGAGGAAGAACCGCTAGGATCGGTGACTGGGGCATTGTTTTGTGTGGCGAATGAGAGGAACAGGTTCCTTAGATCATCCATTTGCCCTGACAGGGTTGATTTAGTGTCCTCCGCCAGTCGTCGGACCTCTTCGAGTTGTCGATTCATCTCTTGCATGGATTGACCTCTGGTTTCTGCCATTTGAGAGGATGCCAAGGATCGGCTAAAACTGATACCAATGGAACAGTTGGTCTGCTGAAGGTGGAACAGAGGGGAAGAGCAGATGGTGATGATGACCGAAGGAGCCTCCCAGCCTAGAACCTCTCCGTGAGATTCGAAGATTGGGAAATCAGACGGCGAGAGTACCGGGCAAGGAATGGTACTCGACGCTCGTGAGATTTGTTCGTAACAGAAATGAGAGAGAAAAGATTTGGAAAGGGATAGAAGATTTGATTAATATTCTGTTTTGCATCATTGTGCGAAGCTTCCTTAAATGGAAGGCAGCAGAAATTGAGTCGACATACCGGCATAGCTAACTTTTAATTAGACAAGACCAGTACTTAATTGAATTAAATTGGAAAATCCCTAATCGCACTGTAGCAGTGTGAGGGAAGGAGGAGGAAGGGGCAGCGCCGAGAGTTGATTGCAGAGCTGATATGCCGTGATGACTCGACAGGACACGCTTCGCCGGAGGAGTGAGAGACTGAAGCTGCGACAAGAAGACAATGGTGACGACGATTTGACTTGGTGCTCCTTTTTACCACTTTGCCCTTTCTTCTTTTTCAAGTTTTACCGAATCACACACGATTGACCTTCCATTCAAAAAATAATTTATAAGGAGTATTTATTATGTTGATTCATTCTTAAAATAATTTGTATAAATAAAAGTAAAAAGAATATCTAGCTATTACGTACGTAGTAAACAATCGTCTCACAAAACCTTCCGCAAGGGTTCATTCCATTGGACTCAGCTCACCTTATCGTTATTATTCTTATAAACTGATCCACTTTTCTTCCAAAACCTCTCAAAGACTTCTTAATAAAAGGGTCAAAAATAAGTCGGTTAGCTGAACAGTCGCCCTCCTACTTAGAAATCTTCTAGTTTTCAGCCCTCCTCACTGCCTCTCGAGACTCCGGTTGCACCCTACAACAAAAGGAGACACGATGCACACATAAATCCATACTATTCTCCCTGACCACCTCTAAGTTAAGCCTCATGTTGGCCTCTTGAGAAAAGTAAACGATGCATCTATTACCACATCAAACAATATTCATAATTACTAATTAGTATTATAATCTAGTAATAAATATATTTAGGGAAAGGATCATGTGAAAAGGCCTTTAAGTATAAAAAGTATAAAGAAATTGTAATCGTAGATTGAATCACAATCAATGGTGTTGGGAGTTGTGAAGCCACAGAAGATCCTTCGTTAGTTGTGAAGCCACATTTGTCAATCAATGTGTGCCTCTTCACTTCCTTATCACACACCCTATATATATGAAGAACTATACATTGTAATCTTCGCACAAACATGAAATAGAAAACCATCAGTGTTGCCCGTGGATGTAACCACGTAAATTCATTTGTGTCTATCTCATATCCGCAGTGTGATTGTTTGATAGTAGATCGTGTGTTGTAGCTTCCGCCTGCCTAACAAATGGTTGATATTAAAAATAAATTATCAGATTTTAAGGAATTTTAACTAGATAAATAAAAATTTAATATTAAAAGGGTAAAATCGTCCAAATTTTGTCAATTGATTTTGTTGCCTGATTCACCGGATTTGATTTATTTTGTGAATATCTAATTTCAAAAATTGAAGCTAAATCGACAACATCCTCCCTGGTCCCTCCGACCAGTAGCCCTGCCACCTCCGTCCTAGAATCCCGACCTCCGTAGCCACCGCCCTGATCGAACCCGATGGCAGACGACTCGTTAACCTAATCGTCGATAAGCCAGCTAGGGTTCCGAAGATGCTTGAAGAGGCGAATTCAATGCCACAAATCAAGTTGTCAAACATTGATCTTCAATGGATCCATGTTTAAGCCAAGGCTGGGCTAGTCCTTTAACTGGTTTCATGAATGAATCTCAGTTCCTCCAAACACTTCATCTCCGACCAGTAGCCTCTAGGCCCGTCCACCAGTATCACATCCCAAACGACTTCTACACGTCGTTCGGCAAGTCGTTGAGCCCTAATTTGCATTCCGAGAAGAGGAGATTATGTACTGGGCGGCACTCGTTGTTGATTTGCTCCTTTGTGGTTGAAATTAGGTCACGAAGATTGCTGATTTTGGTTGTGTATTAGCCCTAAAAAAAATGAAAATTCTGTACACGAATTGGTTTTTATAATTCACGAATTATGCATAGTAAAAATATGACTACGTGTTATAATTCATGAATTATAATTCTCAATTCGAGAACAGAGTTTTGAAAAAGAAGAAATTGGGTAGAAGCAAAAATCTAAACTCATATCAAGCAAAACAAAAGCAGCAAACGATCCAGAAGGATGCACATTGACACAAACGAATATTGAAAATTTTGTACACGAATTGAGTTTTATAATTCACGAATTGTGCATAGTAAAAACATAACTTCATATTATAATTCATGAATTATAGTTCTCAATTCAAGAACAGAGTTTAAAATAAGAATAAATTGAAGCATTGAAACAGAATTAATCCCGTCGAAGAAGTCTGTGGCGAAGTGTTGCGTAAAGGATGAGATTGTATTCACGTCCAAGTACTAACCTGCTACCACTCAGAAACATTACATTTGTTTGTAACTCCCAGAAAATCGGCGGCGCAATTGCTTCCTGAAAATCTATAATTCAATCATCCTTCTCACTGCCACTCTCGGCAGATTCCGAATCAAAAGATTCAATCTTTCCGAAAACTGCCCATGATTCAATCGAGAAGAGGGCAGTCCGGACGTTTTATTCAATCACAATGGAAAGTCGGCTTCAGGAGCGACGACGGAAGTCTCGTTGGACGCTTTATTGTTTGATGCGGATGATCGGCCGATTCAGATACAAAGTTCTGAGTTCGTCGTCGTTCGTCGTTCGTCGTTCTGAATCGTAAATATAATTTTCTTTAATTAATGATAGATTTGTTTTCTAATTAATTACTTAACTGCCCTTTTTAAAGATAATTGATATTAGATTATAGTTTTGATTATTAACCGTTGGATTGATTATATTAATGGTTAGGATATTTTTTCACTTTTTATATTATTTACCCTTTTCATATGATCCATTCCCATATATTTATAAACTAGTCGGTGACCCGTCGTCCCGACGGAAATGCGGTGTGAACAGACAACACTTGTAAATGGTCACTAATAGTTTGAAAACAAACATCGACCTAAAGAAACACTGTGAAGAACACTTTGAAACTAAGAATGAGGCACGAACATTAAATGTAAAGCAGGCACGGAAGAGAAACAACAGCTCCATAACAAAGGCAAATCGTATTTGAAATTAAGTGAACGTAACAGGTGTGTTGCGTGACACAAAAACGTCAACGTATGAACCTTAATCCATCCCAAAACCTCATTTTTTTGTTCAAATGCACGACACACACATCACATAAATACGCCTATTGGCACATCACTTCAATCTTTAACAAACAAAAAAAAACTAAAACTCACATAACATACATACCCGCCTACATCGCCGGCGACTTCTGAAACCGCTCCCTCTGCCCAATTCGAACAGACTGTTACATGAAACCGCTCCCTCTGCCCAATTCGAACAGACTGTTACATGATTTCAGACTCGCGTGACACGAACCTCTCCGACGACTTCTCTGCCTGTTCCCTCTGTCCAATTCATCATTTTCAGATGTCGATTCAAACAGAGTGCCACCGGTGACGACTTCTCCGGTTCCGGCAATTAGACCCGACGATTACGCTCACAGTCCCGTACACTTGGCTGTGGTCCTAGGCAACATCACTAAGCTTTCACGGATAATTTGCTGCCTTCCTCGTGTCGCCGACCCGTCGCGGATCCAAGCCGAGGTCGATTGAATGCGGGGAGAGATTTCCTGCCTTCCTCGTGTCGGCGACTCGTCGCGGATCCAAGCCGAGGCCGATTGAATGCGGAGAGAGAGATGAGATGAGTTAGGGTTTTGGATCCAAGCCGAGACCGATTGAATGCGGAGAGAGAGAGATGAGATGAGTTAGGGTTTTGAGTAGTGGGCTGGGATGTAGTTATTGGGCTGAGGCCATTAAGTGATGAAAAACAGAATATTCAGCGACGAATATTTGGTGGGTATATGTGTGAAACAGGACAATAGCGACCAACCCTATTCTGTTATTATATAAGATTAAAATCAAAGTGATTAAATAAAGTTTGTTTTCGAGATTTTTCATTAAAAACCTGAAAGTTCGATATTTAATTTTAAAAATTATCATGACATGATCAGGTTTATTAATATGGATCTGAATAACATATTTAATTCAATTTTTGAATAAATAATTTAAAATAAAAATATAAAAGTTAATTGCCAAAAGTGGTTTTAGAAATATATTAAACTTAAGGGTTTATTACCGGAAACCACCCGTAAAATACAGGTTTTTCCAATAACCACTCGTAAAATGTGATATTACTCAAAACCACCCATTAAAATTAATTATTTCGATATGCAACCCATTAAAATTTAATTCTGTCAAAAACCCACCCATCAGCGTTATTTCTAACCGTAGAAAACGGGTGGCTATTGGAAAAACGGGTGGCGTATTGAAAGGAATAATTTTAATGGATGGTTTTGAGTAATATCCCATTTTACGGGTGGCTATCGGAAAAACCCATATTTTACGGGTGGTTTTCGGTAATTAACCCTAAACTTAAAGATGGTTCACACAAAAAAAAGAACAAACAAAAATGTGTTGTTTAGTGATTTTTTCATAAGAGAAGGCAGAAGCAAAAGGCTACAATAACGAATATATATTCAAAGGCAGATCAAGATATTGTCCATATCTACGCAACTCTTCTCCGGTGCATATTTAGATGTTCTCTCAACTATTACTTATACAACTGAAAGAATTGCAGGCCATGCTTAAGACATATGAGTGCTTAGCAGGGCAGAAGGTGAACCAGGAGAAGACCGAAATCATATGCAGCCCCAACATTGAGGAGACACAGCAGACTGTGCTGGCTCACTTCCTGGGCATGAGAATAGTTGGTTCCCATTCAAAGTACCTGGGTCTCCCAGCTACGATAAGCCAGAATAAGACAGAGTCTCTCAAGGAAATGGAGGAAAAAATGGCTAAAAAGACTCAGGACTGGAAGCACCTAACATTATCTTGGGCAGGCAAGGATATACTTGTTAAATCATGCCTTCAAGCGCAAACCATTTATACTTTGAGCGTCTTTAAGATCCCAATAACAATGGCTGAACGGCTAGATGCATCAATCCTGCGATTTTGGTGGAATGGGGGTAAGAAAGAGCACGGGATTCACTGGATTCGAAAAGAAATGCTCCTCAAAGACAAGTATGCGGGTGGGGTGGGCATAAAGCTGATGGAGTGCCTGAACGAAGCATTGCTAATGAAGCAATTATGGCGTATCTTAACAATGCCAGAATTGCTTGTAAGCAAAGTGTTATTGCTGAAGTACTGCAGACAGGGGGGACTGCTTGAAACTCAAGTTAGACCGACGAATTCATTTATTTGGAAAAGTCTGTTAGCAGTCCACAATTTTTTAGCACATGAATAGTATTCGAGGGAGATAAACGGATTTGAAAGCACTCTTTTTTGGGGGAGTATACCGTGAAGTCCGGGTATATTGAAGCCTACAAATGGAGAATGTTACGAGCGCAAGGAGGAGGCGAAAGCTCCAATTGGGAAAACGCAGGGAAAACATGGACAAAGTTCTGGAAATCCAAGGTGCCGGAAGGGGTCAAGATGCTGGGTTGGAGGGTATTTCGCAACGCAATACCGGTCATGCTTAATCTGTATTGAAGGGGTGTTGTTCAGTGCAAAAAGTGTAGCATTTGTGGATATAAAGGAAGAGAGTGTCGAACACATATTCTTGGCATGTTGGTGGGCAAAAAACATGTGGCAGTGTCTCAACATTGAAGTTGCATTGGAAGGGGGAGGGGAGCATATGAATATGGCGGACTGGTTATGGCGGGTATTCACTGAGGAGAGTAGTGAGGTTATGCAGAAAGTTCTGATTGGGCTGCAACTAATATGGAGCAATAGAAACTCGATTGTACATGGTAAAGAAGGATGGTCGGTGACAATGTCGGCTCTCAAAGTTAAAAGCCTAATTACTCAGTTTAATATACAAAAGCTTCTTGACTTCTCGCATAGCTAAGGAAGGGTGGGAAGTTTTTTGTGATGGCTCGTGGTCAGGGAGAAGCAGGAAAGCAGGCTAGGCGGCTTTTATCTCCAGAGACAACATTATTATGGAATGTCGGACTGACTGTGGCGCAGAGGTATCAGGCCTCCAGGGGGAGCTGAACGCAATCGTTTTGGGTTTCCAATTGGCTGCTAAATATGGGGGAACATCGGTAAACTTCTACTCAGATTGTGCAATGGCAATCTGGTCTTTGCAGAAGGGGGCGAGACGCTTGGGGCTAAAGGCTGAATCTCTAGCAATAGGATACCGATTTCTGGCGGAAAATTCAGGATGGAAGATCATGCATATCTTTAGAGGCGAAAATATGCAGGCAGACCTACTGGCTAGGAAGGGAAGGGTGCTTGGATGGAAATGGAATCGTGAAGATGCAGTCCCTCTTCTGATGGATGGAGGTATCATTTAGCATATTCTGACTTGATAAGAGGCTTTCATTGTTGTCATGGAGCAGGCGGGAATCTTAGTCCCTTTCTGTTTCTCTGTGTCTGTAATGCAGTTGTGCTCGTTTGGTCGCGAAGTCGATCTTGTTTGTTTGTAAGGGAATTTCCCGATATCGGAAAAAAAAACTATTACTTATACTCGGCGTCGGCGAGGCTAACCCCGTCGAGAACAATGACCCGGATTTGTGTTAGTGGGGCATATGACACCCGAACTTGAATATGGTATGTTGGTGATATATGAGCTAGTAACTAACTTTTTTGTGAGATCCATTCACTAGTGGATGTATTAGCCAGATTAACTTTCATGTTGGTAACATATTTCGGTCAATTAGGTAACATATTTTTGGTGAACCGATGAACTAACTTAGCAAACAGAGACTGCTATAAGTTGTCTTATAAACAGATTAACAGATGCACCAGCCTTTCTTTAACCTACGCAGTATGAAAAATCATAATTACTGACTGAGGTTGAATTCCCAATTTAGTAGTCCTTTTTTTGTAAAGATCAGTTGCTGAAACACATGCTTTTCTTGGGCTCGCAAAATGACTTACAAATGGTTAGCAAACACATTTGGTGTTAGAAAAACACGTAACTTGGAACTGGAATTACTAAGTTGGCGGCTATAATATGTGTATGAAGTACACGAGAAAATCTATAAATTGCCCTGTTTTTGAGTTTGTGTTTCAGTTTTACCATACGTTGAGTTTGAGTTTCGATTTTGCCCTGTTTTTTACAAAACCGTAGCTGCTAACTACGATTTTGTAGCAAACCGTAACTACGATTTTCGTTAAAACACGGATTAAAATAGATAACTAAAGATTAAGGCGGATAAACAAACCGTAGCTGCTGGCTACGGTTTGTTTCGGGATGAAACCGATGGTTCTCTTCTTCTTTCTTTTCTTCTCTCCTTTTATTCTTTCTTTTCTTCTCTCGCGGCCGCCTTCATCAGTTTGCCGGATATGTCGTGTTTCTGCCCCGTTTTGCTCCGATTTGAAGGTAATTACTACCCCTAATGAGTTTATGACGTTTTGGTATAATTTTTGTTGAAATTGATGTGCAAATTGTTCAGTTTATTAGTGCTCCGTGTTTGAGTTCAATTTGATATAATTTGGTTGATTTTGAAGCTTATTCGTGATTTTGTTTGAGTTGTTGTTGAATTGTTGTTGAATTGGACTTGATTTGTATTTTTTTATCGTAGATGGATGGACATGACTCGGATTCAATCATTGATGAGTATGATCGAGAAGTAATGGAACGGTTGGAAGCTGGTGAGGAAGTTGGCGAGCTTATGGATGTGGTGCCCATACGCACATGGGATATGCCGATGTTAGGTGATATTCAGGCTTGGAGAGACAACCAGCCGGCTGATGAGTATTTGGGA
>JAWWMW010069294.1:0-14605 GCA_035048345.1 Echeveria elegans | reverse complement strand
GAATTTGTATTCATAAATGCAAATGGTGGTTAACATGTACATCAAATTATCATTAACCAATATGTAAGGACTAGCGTGCCGCCCATCATCCGACGGGAATGCGGATGGAACAGACTAATCAGCACATTCATTATAATATCTGAAAGAATACATAGACATATACGTACCGTAAATACTCTGCTCAATAATCGTTAAAATACGGTCAAATACCCTCACCCGTCGTCCCGAATGTGAAATATATCCGGTCAAATATGATTGATAGTTGGTCAAATACACCGTCAAATACAATCAAATACGAAATTGATGTCATGGTTTGTAATAAGTGATAGCAGACACAGGCATTCGTCGATGAATTTGTATTCATAAATGCAAATGGTGGTTAACATGTACATCAAATTATCATTAACCAATATGTAAGGACTAGCGTTCCGCCCATCATCCGACGGGAATGCGGATGGAACAGACTAATCAGCGCATTCATTACAATATTCGGAAGAATACATAGACATATATGTACCGTAAATACTCTGCTCAATAATCGTTAAAATACGGTCAAATACCCTCACCCGTCGTCCCGAATGTGAAATCTCTCCGGTCAAATATGATTGATAGTTGGTCAAATACACCGTCAAATACAGTCAAATACGAGATTGATGTCATGGTTTGTAATAAGTGATAGAAGACATAGGCATTTTCGAAATTACATAAGTGTTGATGGTGAAGATAGGATAAAACTAATTCTATTTTTTGTATAGATGAATACTCAAAGAAAATATTGATTATATTATACCAATGTTACAAATAAAGAAAAAAATTTCATATATTGTAACCCCATGAAGATAAAATTATAATAGTCTTGAAAATTTAAAATGTATCAGATTCTGATATGTGTCTTTAATGAGGGACAACTTGGTCATCTTTAAAAAATATTTGTCACTTAAAAAATAATATTCGCTACTTCATTTCGTGTTATAATCATTTGTAATATCACCAATTATATAGCATAATATTTAGTGTAGTTGTTATCGTAAGTGATGAACATTAGAGATTCTGATCCGGTGTACCCATACCACTATGTGCACCGAAACTTTTCTCATATTTTTAGATGCTTTCGTCTTAAAATTTGAATTTAACGTAAACTAGAGAATTGTATTTCTTTGAATCATCTTTCGAACGACATATATAATATTTTCAACGAACAAGTTATGTGTTTCCAACAAGCCACATAAGCAATAAAAGTCTATCTGTTTGTTCGGTGCAGCCACTAACTGCACCGAAACTTTTCTCCTATTTTAGAATGCCTTCGGGTCAAAATTTGAATTCGACGTAAACAAAAAAATTATAGCTGATTCAAAGATCTACAATTCTCAAGTTTATGTTGAATTCCGATTTTGAGATGAAGAAATCCAAAAACAGGAAAGAAGTTTCAATGCACCGAATCCGATTCCGAACATTAGGGGTATAACTGTTAAATATTACGAATGATAATTAACATAAAACGATTGTGATGAATATTATGTTCTATTTGACAAATATTATTTTTTAAATGACCAGTGTACCCTTGTTTAAAGGACGTGTCAGACATGATTGAAATGAAAGGTGATCCACAATATAAAAAAACACATAAATTATTATGGAAAAACTGTCATTTAAATCATGAACTTGTCAAATTTGGACATTTAAATCTTCAATTTTAAAAAGCCATTTAAATCCTCAACTTTTGTTGACTCCCATTTTAAATTCTCAACTTTTGTTTAGTCGGCCATTATAATGAATTCTCAACTTTTGTTGACTCCCATTAACGGAAATTCTAATGACATGCCTATAATGGCCGACTAAACATAAGTTGAGGATTTAAAATGAGAGTTAACAAAAGTTGAGGATTTAAAATGAGAGAGTCGATAAAAGTTGAGGATTTAAATGAACTTTTTGAAGTTAAGGATTTAAATGTCCGAATTTGTCAAGTTCATGATTTAAATGACATTTTTCCCAAATTATTATACTCACTATGTTTCGTAATAATCCTAACATTTTTATTTGGGTGTCTTAAATATATCTTATGTTTCTTAAAATTAAATATTACTTATTCTTTTCACTTTCACTCTTACGTATATTATCTCTCAACCATTATTTCATTTTTTGTACTCTTTCTTCATTTAATCAATCAATTCATTCATTTTACTCACAAACACTCTTTCTTCAGTCATTATTTACTAACTTTCAATTTTTTCCATTTTAATCTTCATGCCCCAATCTTATTTTATATAATGATTAAATTGGAATGGAGAAAGTATGTAGACTTTATATAATTTCGCTATCTAGTATGTATATCATTAAGTACTAGCGTACCGCCCATCATCCCGACGGGATGCGTCGTCCCGAATGTGCAATCAAACCGGTCAATGAGTGTGACTCGATCGATCAATTTTTGTGCCAGTGTGGTCTGTGTAATTTAAAATTTTAATTTTTTTAATTTTTATTTTTAATGGGCCGAGATGAGCATGTCGTTTGGATTTGGATAAAGAGAGTCGTTTGAGAGTGTAAGGTTTATTTTTGAGATAATAGGGTTAATATTGTTAATTTCGCGTTTGACCATGCATTTTTTAAACCATATTCTATTATATAGTAGATTATTTCAACAAATTCAAAAAGAAAGAGGGGGAAAACAAATTACGTCCTCTCATCGAGACAAAGAAAAAAGACTCGATCAGGACAACAAAATACTTGGCAGCATTTGGGCTCGGTGTTGAGTGAGATTGAGGAAAAGCATTGACTTTATTAGATGCGGCATCTAATGGCAGGTGCAATGGGGTTGATATAAGCTAAATTCATAGTCATATTTTGGATTTAAAGCTTTTTAATGGAAAGCGCAATAACAAAAGCTAAAACCCATATTGCTTCCTTTCAAATTAATAAGACTTTTCAACTATCTCGGTTTTCATTTTTTTTAAAATTTGCGTCGGATAATTGAACCAGATTATACATGTTTTTAATTCTCATTTGTCTCGCAGAAGACTTTGACGGATGAATTTTTATCACGAAATGACTAAATGATCTATTTATTATCATTTGTAATTATTTATTTGAGTTATAAGAAATTCATCATTTTTATTCATTTTATGTAATATTATATTGTATATGTATTAATTTCTAATATTCAGCATGTAAAACAAATGGGTTAATTATAGAAAAAGACTCATATCTGTACCACTTTTTCCAGATGACACCTCTCCGTTTTGTTTTTACACTTAAACACCTTCATATTTTTGTCGTTTTCAATTAGACAACCTTTGTAATTTTAAAAACTTTAGGGGTCAAATTGAAAATGCAAAAAATACAATTCAACCCCTCATATTCCTCATCTTTCACCACCATCACCACCACCTCCTCCTCCTCCCTCCTCCACCACCACTCCACCACCACCCCTCCTCATTCACCGCCACCTCCTCCAATGGAGGAGGGGGTGGTGGTGGTGGATGAGGGGGTGGTGGTGGTGGTGGAGGAGGGGGTGGTGGTGGAAGAGAAGGAGGGAGGAGGAGGAGGTGGTGGTGGTGGTGGAGGTGGAACAGGGGGTGGTGGTGGAGGGGGAGGAAGATGAGGGGTTGGATTGTATTTTTTGCATTTTTAATTTGACCCCTAATTGTTTTTAAATGACGAAGGGTGTCTAATTGAAAATGGCAAAAACATGTAGGTGTTTAAGTGTGAAAACAAAATGGAAGGGTGTCATCTGGAAAAAGTGGTACAGATAGGGGTCTTTTTCTGTAATTATCTCAAAACAAATTGTTTACGGATCAGTTAATAATATTTATCTTTCATAATGTATTTTCATCAAGTTATTTACATACTTTCATTGGATTGATTTCTGAGAGTCATCAATGGGAATATAAATCATCGGTGGATTATATTTTTGATCTGCAAGCGGACTCGGATCGGGTAAATATAAACTTTATAATTCATATAGCTACTCATGAAAGTAACGAAATACATCATCAAAATTAATTATAAAGAAAGAATGTAGAGGAATCGAACGAATGATGTCGGACGTGGCCTCTGGCTTCTTACAGTAGCTCTACCGTCTTTGTTCTAATCTGATTTTCTATTGTAAACCTTAGACCTAGCTTCCTATTTAGAGTGGTGTGTTAACTTGTTGAAGAAGCAATACCTTTTTAGCGTTTTGAGCCCTCATTTCTAATTTTGAAACTGCACTGACCCGTATCTTCTAGCCTTATTTCGGCCCTCGTCGGCTTGGAATTTGACTTTGGTGTAAACTAGAGACTTGTAGATCTTTTAGTCAGCTTTTCAACGCACTTTGTTTTATCCAATTGGTTCACTGCTGTTCCTTATAGAGGCTTACAAAGTAGCAAAGGTCTTATCACCCGATACGGATGCGGAGTCAACGTCAATTACGTACACGAAGTCTGAGGAATTTTCGATAACTAGTTAAGACTGCGCATATGATACTAAACGCCTCCGCGTAATCCTCTAAGCAACATCACATCCAACTGCTTCCTCTCATGGTGTTTTTTGACTTCTTGCGCCTTTTTGACCGTCTTAATGTCCGAATCAATCCTCAAAGTCAACACATGAATAGTAGAATTTTGAGTTAGCTTTCTACTGGATTTCATTTCATCTCCATCAGATCAACAACGCATCTTTTAGAAGCTTCTGAAGCACAAAATGTCATGATGTCCTTATCCTCAATTAACGGCAAAATAATGTTTTTAAGCTCCGTTTCTTTTTCAGTTGTTCTCGTAGATTTGAAATGCAAAACTATACAAACGAGTAATTCTGAATATACAAATGCAATAAAACAATGGGTTAAAGTCGTTAGATGAGCGTATAAATACGACTCATCAAAGGTCTTGAAGGGAAATCTTGTCATGGCTCACGGACGTAAGAGAGGTTCGTTGTATATGATCGGAGTACCGTCTGAGGGATTGGCCGTTCCTTTTCATAAGATAAATAAAGTTCAATTCGCAGAATCTTGTTGGCAGAAGAGGTATCTGTGGCAGTGGGAGCACAGGTTCAGATTCAGGATGAACGAGCGAGGAAAGGTTCAGGTAGGCCAGTCAGAGGTATCTGTGGCAGTGGGAGCACATGTTGTGTTTCAGTCAAGATTCGTAAAAGACAGTGGGTCAGGAGAACCAGTACTCCAGCTTTTGAAACATCACCGGAAGATTTCTTGCTAAGTATGAAGACTGTTTGTTCTCAGGGTGTTTCGGGATTCGGCAAGACATGTTTTTTAGTGGGAGCTGGTAGGGACCGAGGAGAACAGTCAGTGGCAGATTCAGTCGTGACTGATGTGTTGAAACTCAAAGAAGTTTCAATGAAGTCTTCTAGCTGATCAAGAAGGCTTGTGGCAACTATAGGTGGTGGAACATGGAGTTCCGTTGACAGATTACAGAAGTATATGTACACAGGTGAAGTGCATGTGAACACTGTTCCGTAACTTAAGTGGGAGATTGTTGAATGTGAAGTTCACAGAATAGTTATTGAGCCTAGCCCGCAATAATTTCTATATAAACATTGTATTATACTTGTAATCCTTCAGAGTTAAATCCTAAGTAAAAACCCCAGTAGCTCGTGTGGACGTAGGTTGCAGGAGACAACTGAGCAACATTAAACTTCCGTGTCGTTTATGTTTCTCCAGTGGTTCGTTGATTGTGTATGTTGATTTCCACGTGCGTGAAAGTTTTATTCCCAACAATTCCCACTAAAACCAGTGGAAACAGATAACCAACAATATCATTACCTCACAGTTGGCTCAGAGTAACCAATCCTTTGAAGTGAAGTTAAAATGATTGTCTATGAAAATATAGAAGTAAAAAGTAGGTTATTTTTTAAAAATTGATATTTTATAGTTTAAATAAAGTACTAATATTTATTAAAGGAATAATTTACGATGAGTGTGTTTTTATATGATAAAATAAAAGAAGCACATGTCGTTCCGTCGGTGATGTGGCGGGAATATGCGCTTGTTGCGTCGCTTTTGAAATCTCTTGCAATTTATACGATCCATCTAGTCAATTATTCCCGTAATTTAAGATAATTTTCGTGACAAACTATTACGTTTTGGTATAGTTTTGTGTCACAAATGTATTAAGACCATATTTAAGCTAAATGGTATAAATGGAGCTTTTTATGGAGCATTCGACCTGATCAAGTTGCTAGGAAAGCGATGAGAAGAAGCGAGGAAAAGAAGCTGGACAAAGTAGAGACGGCCAGATAATTACGCGGAGTCTGAGCAATTTCTTTACGCGGACTCAATAAAATTTTTGATAAATAGTTAAGGGTCCACGTACCATTATTCAAGAGGAGTCTGCGTGCTGTATTGGGTGATGTAAACATGACATTAGCGGCGGATTTTCTAAAATTTGAGAGAGTTTGCTTATTTATAAAATCAGATTTTATCAGTATAAATAAATATGCAAGCAAAACCCTAAAGGAGAAGAAAATTTAGACAATCATTTCTTCAGCCCGAAAATCAGAGCGACAAAGGCGACGACTTCGAGCTCACAATTCTTCATTCGTTCTTCTATATCATTGTTCAGTAACAATTTTTGTTCATCAATTCAATTTTATTATTTTCAATGCAATGAATTTTAGTAGCTAAATTCTTGTTTAGTTTGGGGAGTTATGATTGAAACAAAATAGTATGAAACTTATGCTAAATTTACACGCGTGTTGAATTATTCATGTTCTTGTACTTTATCGCGTGCTTTAGTTATTTGTTAATCATAGCTTGGCGGTGAAACTTAATAGGTATTATTGCATGATATTAGAATAATTTATTATGGTAACGAAGATTGGCGGTGGATGTATTGCGATAGGTTAGGATAGTAATTGTTATATCTGCTTGATAACTTGGCGGTTCTTAGTGGGAACTCAGAAAATTAGCTAAATCTTTGCAAGATTATCTGATTAGAACATGTATCGTATTACTTTGGCGGGTGTACGTAGGTTATATCCTTAGCGGGAATAGCTATTTTAATTCAATACTGCATGATATATATTGTGGTCAATGATTACTAGTTGCATGAACAATTACCTAGACTGATTTTCTCTGAATCGTTAAACCTTTATTTACTTTCATGTTCAAAACAAAACAAAAACTCTTACAAAACCCCCCTTAGGAATTAACTTTAGTTGTCATTTATTTACGAATTCAAGACTGTTTTCTCTCCTCTGGGTTTGACCTTGCTTACCACTTGTTAAGTGTTCAGTAGGCACACTATAAATATAAATTTGACGCGTACAACGATGCACGTTCAGTGTTTTCGATTCAGATGTTTCTATTCGATTCTCCATAAACTTTCTAACATTTCCTACTCCACTTTTTATCATCTGTGATGCTCTTTTTTTGAAAGTCTGGAAATGAAGGAATGCGTTTTAGCAACCAATAAGGCGGTTTTAGCAACGACAGTTACGTCGCTAAATGGATGAATTTTACCGACGACTACTAAAATTTCGTTGTTGAATGGGCGATGAGTGGAAATGAGGTTATAAGGTTTTTGCAACGACTGTTAAAGTTTCATCGTTGAATGGGTGATGAGTGGAAATGAGGTCATAAGGTTTTAACGACGACTGTTAAAACTTCGTTGTTGAAAAGAAGGTCATAAGATTTTAGCGACGAAATAATTCTTGGCTGAATGTATGGTTGAAGACATGTATTCTATTATATAACAGATGTTAGGGATAAAGACAAAAATGACATACGAACTACTATGTCTTTCCCGTTTAGGGCACGAATTATCAATTTTTTCAATTTTGAGTCTGAATTATTATTTTTTCCAATTTAGGGTCCGAACTACCATAAAAACTAGGGATAAAGACATAAAGGTTCCCCGAACTAGTATAACTTTCAAATTTACGGTCCGAACTTTCAATTTTTCCAAAATCGTACCTGAACTACCACACGTTTTCAAAATAAATAAAATCACTTTCAACCCAAAAACTAATTTAACATCAATTAATTTTAAGTTTTTAATAATATAAATAAAAACTAAATTGTTTATTTCAAGTCATATCATATTTCAAATACTTGTTTTAGAATTTTAAATGATTTTTAAAAATTTATTATATAATATATTGAAAATGATAAAATAGTACGAACTAAAAAAAATTAAGTAAATTTAATTTATCTTATCTAAGTACTTTTACTTATTTATTTAAGGATGTTCATTCTGACACTAGGCTGTTGTTAAATGATGTTTGCTGCGGCTGGAGAAGCTCCTAGAGTCAGGACATTTAAATGGAAGTCAAATACGAATACAAATCTCCCGATTGTTACAAAAAATCTAGCCATCACCATCAAAGGCCGCACTCCTGGCGCAACTATCGTCGCTCAACAAGGTGACACTGTCATCGTTGACCTCAAGAACTCGCTTCTGACCGAAAATGTTGCCATTCACTGGCACGGCATCTGCCAGATTGGAACACCGTGATGGAACGGAAGGAGTAACACAGTGTCCTATTCTTCCAGGGGATACCTTTGTGTATAGACAGGGTAAGCTTTTGTTTTAAATATCAATTAAACAGATGCATATTCAGAGTGTTGCATAACAATTTGCTCTGGACACTAGTAACTAAATGATATGCCTATTTTTGATACCGACAGCTAATAACTACCAGAACTTTTATTTGATAATGGAGAAAAAGAGTTGTATTCGAGCTGGACAGGAATTTCGAGCAAAGGATGAAGTTTCATAGTATTATAGTCAAACTTGTGCGAACAGGTTCTTTATTTTTTATATATTTCTGACGGTCATATTGTTTGCTTTTAACTGCAGGCTGGATCGTACCTATATCATGCTCACTATGGTATGCAAAGAGAGGCAGGGCTATACCCTATACGGAGCCATTCGTGTTGTGTTACCTGATGGTCAACAAGAGCCTTATTACTATGACTACGATCGCAGTATCATCCTTAACGACTGGTACCACAAAAGCGCTTATGAACAAAGCCACTGGCTTGTCCTCTAAGCCCTTTGTATGGGTCGGAGAGCCTCAGGTTCAGGTTTATAACTACCCTGATACACAACCTTCCAAAATTTGTGAGATTTAGTCATATGTCCCTTTAATTAATAAATTAATTTTATGATGTTAGATATGACAATATTAATCGATCTTATTTGTTTATACAGTCGCTTTTGATTCAAGGAAGACGGAGATTCAACTGTTCGACTCTTGACACTACAACGTGCAATGCTACAAATCCTGAATGCCGACCGTTTACACTCACAGTCGTTCCTGGGAAGATTTACAGGCTCAGGGTCGCAAGTCTAACTGCACCATCCGCCTTAGTTTCCAAATCGAGGTACCAAATGCTGTGGTTTGTTTTGATGTAGTGTTTTTTGTTTTCTACTGAATTATTTTGACTAACGCATTTATGATCCATGGTCGCAGGGTCATAATATGACGGTGATCGAAGCTGACGGCCACAATGTAAGTCCCTTTTGTAGTCCAAAACCCGTTTTTATACTCGGGCGAGACTTGTTCAGTTTTGATCAAAGCTGATCAGGGCCCATCTAGGAATTATTGGGCAACTAGTAACATAGTTGGTAGAGATGCTACTCTCACTACTCCACCAGCTCTTTCAGTTATCAACTACTATCCGAATCACCCTAGGCGGTCCCCGCCTACAGTCCCTCCGCCCGGTCCATTGTGCCATCCTGTTTTGCGTGTTGAGCATTACTATGACTCTGTCCGGGGTCAGGGGACATACCCCTCTCGAGCTTTAATCTTCAAGCTTTGCTGAAACTGTGGCTCAGCATCGTTCCACAATGTCAGGATAGATGGATATATGAAATGGTCCGTGAACAATGTGTCATTCAGTCTTCGCACACACCGTAATTGATCGCGTTGAAGCACAGATTGCTAGGGGCATTCGACGCAACCCCACTTCCGGAAACGTATGACCCAAGCTATGTTATATTCAGCGTGCCTACAAACCCGAACGCCACAACCAGAAATGTTGTGTATAAATTGAAGTTCAACTCGACGGTAGATATCATACTTCAAAATGCCAACTCGTTGAGTGCCAACACAAGCGAAACACATCCCTGGCATTTACACGGGCATGATTTTTGGGTCTTGAGGCACGGAAAGGGAAATTTTGACATCAACAAGGACCCCTTGAACTATATCTTGGTGAATCCGATCATGAAGAACACGATCCCAATGCATCACTACGGATGGATGCACGCGTCAATTTAAATTTATAGTACTTGCTAAGCACTCAGTGTCGAACCTAGAGGAGAGCAAACAGTGTTGAATTTGTAAAAAAAACTACAGCTAAAGTTAATTCCTAAGGAGATTTTTGTTTTGAGTACGAAAATAAATACTAAGAATTATCAGTTCAGAGAAACATCAGCCCAGAAAATTGTTCATGCGACTAGTAATCACTGACCACAATACGTGGTGCAATATTGAATTAAAACAGTTGTTCCCGCTAGACACACAACCTACGTATATCCGCTAGAGTGATACACTACCTGTTCTAATCAGATAATATCGCTAAAGAATTACCTAATTTATCAGTTCAATCTACTATTATCCGCTAGAGTATCAAGTAAATATAACATTCACGTAGTCAAAACACAATAATTATTTCACTACTAGGCTTAGTCACTATCATGCAATTACTACGCGTCACACAATAACATCAATTGAGTTTGTCCGCTAGGCTACGCACAATAAATAATTAAAGCATGCATTGAAGTGCAAGAACAGGAATAATCAACATGTAAATAAATTAAACACAAGTCTCAAACTATACTGTCGCAATCACAATTCCCTAAACTGAGTTAGGGTTTAGCTACTGAAAGACATTGAAATTAAATAACAAAATTGAGTTTGATGAACGAGATTGAGTACAAGAATAATAGTAAAATCAGCTCGGATATTTCTTGAAGATCAGTCGGGAAGAACAGGGTTGGGCGGACAGAGGTGTCACTCACTCCGTCCTAGCTATGTGTTTTTGAACCCTAGCCCTAGCTTCTTATTTATACTGATGAGTTGACTTGTTGAAGAAGAAATGTCTTTTAAGCACTTTGGGCCCAATTTCTAATTTTGGAGCTGCACTGACTTGTATCTTATAGCCTTATTTCGGCCCTCTTTTGCTCGGAGTCTGACTTTGGTGTAAACTAGAGATTTGTAGGTCTTTGAGTCGGCTTTTCAGTGCACTTTGTTTCGTTCCAATCAGACCACTAATGCTCTTTTCTAGAGGCTTACAAAGTAGCAAAGGTCTTTTCACCTGATACGGTATGCGGACTCCCCTTGAATTTCATTACACGGTCCCTTGGTAATTTCGTAGATTATGTTAAGGTCTGCATAGTAAATTGGTCTTCTGAGCTCTCTCGCGACATTTTCAGCCTTCTTGCTCTTTTTTGACCATCTTAACATCTGAATCATTCTTCAAGGCCAACATATGATTTGTAGCATTTGAGTTAACGTTCTATCAGAATTTGCTTCGCCTCCATCAGGTCAACGACGCATCTTCTAGAAGCTTCTGAATCTTCAAAGGTCAAGTATGCCTTCTCGGTGGAATACTCCATAAAATGGTCTTTTAAATCTAGTTTCTTCCCAATTGCTCTGGATACACCTCTGATATGAAACACTACCAAAGCGTAATATTTCATCACACAAATATAAGTAATCTATAGGAATAAACGACTCGATTGACCGTATAAATATGCTCCATCAATGAACCGCACTGAGGTTCGTTGCGGATAGTCCGGGAGCTTGGACATTCCATTGTCACATTGAAGCACATTTTTACATGTAGCTAAGTGAAAAAATATTTTATAATGATTGTTTTGTGTCAATTGGTATATTATATTGAAAGTTTTATGTAATTAATTCTATGTAAAACATGAATAAAATATCATTCCAAATAAAAAATGAAATCTAGCTTCAAGATATATCTATTATATAATAGAATATTGTCCAGCATCACAAATAGAGACTTCCCATATTACCCCTCGTTAAGGGCATTATGGTAATTTACATAGACCACATGCGCTCGGCCCGACCAATTAAAAATTTAAATTTACATAGACCACACGGGTCCGTTTAAATTTACATTGACCACACAGGCCTAGTCCGGTCTATTAAAAATAAAATTTAAAATTAAAAGCTTAAATTTATACCTAACACACGGGCTCGAGCCGACTCATTAAAAATTAAAAATATATGCAGACACGAGAATCATATGTTAAACTTTATACATCAAGAGTCTGTTCTTCGTATTTTAAAAGATAAACTTTTAGGAGAATCATATGCAGACACGAGAAAAATTTCTGTCGGGAGCGGTGCTAGTTTTGTATATGTATATATATCTATATATATAAAAGAGCATCTAACTAGATGAACCACACATTTAGCAACAACATCTAACTAAATTCTATATTTACCAACAACATCTAACTAAACCCCTATCAACTAACTAAATCATTCCAACTAAATTAAATTAAAAATTAATTAATTAAGAAAATAATTAAAATTAAAATTTTAAAATTTAAAACTAAAATTTAAAATTTAAAATTTAAAATTTAAAATTTAAAATAATTAAAAATTAAAAATTAAAAAGTAAAGTTAAAGTTTTAAACTTTAAAATATTAAAAATAGAAAATAAACATTTAAAAATTTTGCAGGAAAAAAATTAAACTTAAAAATGTAAAAACTTTAAAATATTAAGAAAATAGAAAATAAACATTTAAATTTTTTGCAGGAAATATTTAATATTTTTAAATTTTTAATAAAAATGTATGAGTTGTTGCGCACTTTATTTTTTTAATGTATGTCTATTACCGCGCACAATAACAATACCAACAATATTTGTTGCCGCCGCATCCGTCGGAACGACGTATTTGACACTTGTATGTGAATGTGTGACAAATAAATGGGTTGACTCGAGGGGTGTGGTTAAGTGGAAGAAAGTCATAGGTCTAAGGTTCAATTTCTTTCAATAGCAACTTAATTTTATTTGAATTGAACCGAATCTGACCGAGTTGACTGGGTCAATTGCATGTACCATTCGGTTTCCAGTCGAACCGATCAGACCGGCCGGTTCAATCTGGTTTTATTTATGTCGCCTGAATTTGCTGTTTTGAATCTTAATCTGTTTCAACCATGCGCAACAAAAAGCTAATTGTGTCGGCCGTGGGTGGGAATAATGTGTGGCCAAAGAGAATTAGATACCCAAGTCCACCCAATTTCCTGAAAACCATATATCCAAACCATGTGTCAAAATAGTGAAACCAACAGCAGCAGCAACTGCAACTGCATGTCATCCACACTAGCCGCCCATGGAATACCAAACATGCTAATGCTATATGCTACTATGAAACCGCCAAAGCATATCCAACACAACATGTATATGACCATTGTTTTTCACCTCTTCAACCATATCCATACGAAACTTTTCATGGCTTCCCATTCCCTTATAAATAGCAAACACCAACATATCATGCCGGTTCACAAATCACCAAAGCCCTCACCATCAAAACATAAATTCACCCTTTGTGAAAATCTAACAAAATTTGTTCGTTTTCTATCACCTGATCATCAAGCTACAATGGCAGATATAGCAATGCTGGTTGCGGAAGAATATGAAAGGATGGTTAAGAACTCTAGCAAGCTCCAAGATGACGATGAGAAGCTGAGATTTGCCTCGAATGTTTCGGTCTTTTTCAAATTCCTGAATGCAAGGGTGGAGCCGGAATTATCTGAAGTCTGATGAATATATACGGAGTTCGAGGACAGAGCCTCAAAAAAATCGGATCGGACAATCTAATAGATGATTTGGTCTGTAAAAATAAAAAAAATAAGACCAAATATCATATAATTTATACACAAATTATTTGAAATAATATCATTTTTTGATCATGGTGGTTCGACCGACAATTTTAACTTCATTAGTACATTTACTATAAAAAAAATAATAATAACAATTTTTTTGACCGCAGTGGGCCCTGTCTGTATGGGTTGAGGATAAGCTTCCATAGGACAAAATTGAGGCTTTGAAACCTAGAAGCCTAATTAGCCTTGAAGCTTTAAATGGCTTCTTCTCAGCTTGAAGACAGAATCCTCCTTTTTTCAGTACATGTTGGGGTTTCTTGATTTCTTTCTGTACGTATTCTGCTCCTGTATATAATCAAAAGTCAAAACCGCCCATATCGACCTTAACAAGTTACAACCCTCGCGGCCAAGTATATCGAAAATTCCCATCCGGGTGAAACCTGGAATGAACCAGGGAGCCAAGAAAAGTGCAAAGATACAACCTTCGCCGCTTAATTAAACTGGGCCGACTGCTCATATCCTAGAAAGCTCCAAATCTTCACCAAACCAACTGACAACCCAAAATCATCCAAAAACCCAAGCAGCCTCCCAATCATAAACTCTCTCAATCACATATGAAAGAAGGGTTTATTACCGGAAACCACCGTAAAATAAGGGTTTTTCCAATAGTCATTCGTAAAATGAGATATTACCAATAGTCATCCATTAAAATATTTTTTTCCAACAGTCACCCATATAAAAATAATCACTTCAATAAACACCCACCCATTGGAAAATAATTCATAAAAAATAACAAATAAACTCA